>JAWRVF010000579.1:0-231951 GCA_036785485.1 Physcomitrellopsis africana
ATCAGACTCGGCGATCTGTGACCTGCATTCGCTGCACTCCTCAGTTTTCATCTCCTTTGCTGCCCAACGCTCCGTGCCCGGTCGGTGATGCGACTTCCGTTTCTGGAATTAACCTCGTGCGCGCCGCTCTGCGGTGCCACCACTCACGCCCAAGCACTACGATGCCGCTTTTGCTCACATTCAGAAACCGGGCAGACCCACTCCTCATTCTCCTTCGCACATTGCACAGCTCAGCTCACACCCGGATGTGTCTTTCGACCCTGGACCTCGATACTCCGATCAGGTACAAGGATGGCACCGTTATGGACGTTGCACCCTGGACGCGCTGAATGCTTGACACAAATGCGTCGCTCCATACACAGCATCTCTCTCCTGCACGTGATGCACTATGCTTGTCCGGCGAGCATGCAAGCTTGCGACAGCGTCAGGAGAGTGGTCTTCTTT
This sequence comes from Physcomitrellopsis africana, assembly GCA_036785485.1. NCBI lineage: Eukaryota > Viridiplantae > Streptophyta > Bryopsida > Funariales > Funariaceae > Physcomitrellopsis > Physcomitrellopsis africana. The sequence goes on from JAWRVF010000579.1 coordinate 445, forward strand.
GGCACAATTGGTGAACTGGGCTCAACGTGGGTGAGAGGGATTCCACTTCATGACTATCCCCACCCTCTACATCCATTCATTCACATTTTTCTTTTTTCTTTGGCAACTACACACCTTACAAGCTGTCTCTGCATATGTTTATGTTTACGGGAGAAGGCAAAATGTCTCTACATCCAACTTTCAAAACTTGTGATTGGTTGAAATCAAGAGGTTTTACTTGGTTGACTTTCTACTTACAAAAATTAGCTAAGAAATCTTATTTTTATTAACAAAACTTTAATCAATTCATTGGATATATCTTTATGTCTATAAAACAAAACAAAATAAAAACTTGACACATACACATTGATTGCTTGATATGTATCATCTCTCCTACATGTGATGCATTATGCTTGTCCAACAAACATGTAAAGCTTGCAACAACATTAAGAGAGTGGTCTTCTTGGCACAAGCACTGAATCAAGTTGAACATGGATGAGATGGCTTCACACTTCAAAACTATCTTCACACTCTATATCCAATTATATATATATATATTTATTTATTTATTTATTTATTGCCTACTAAATACCTTATTGGATTTTCATATGCTTAAAACTTTCAAAATCTATGATTGGTTGAAATCAAGAAGCCTTATCTGAATAGCTTTCTCCTTAGAAGAATCAACCAAGAAGCCATTAAAGGAAAAGACATGGTGGAATGCATTTTTTTTCCTATATGGCATGAATAATGTTATATTTTACAACTTGCACTTTGTCCACCTCAAGAGGTGGTTTTTACACAATTTTAAAAGTTGTATCAAATTTGTTTTAAAATATTTATTAAAAATTTTAAAATCAAATTTTAAAATCAAATTTTAAAATCAAAATTTAAAATTTTTTTCCATAAATTTTAAAATTAAGATATAATTTTCTATCTTTAGAACTATAATAATAAAATAATTTGGTCCATTTCATTGCCTCTTCTTACATTGTACTCTTTCTAAAAGTCAAGGTTTCTAAACCAAACTTTTTCTTCACCAATTAAAGAACCTTCACAAAACTTTTGTGCCATAGCCTTTCAAAGTGAGTTTTTAGGCATGAAGACCTTCTCACAAGTTGTTTACAAACCATGAATCTTTTCAAGAATAGCTTGGTAGTTGATAGACCATAATACCAATGAAATCATTTTGTATAAAAATATAGATTGTGTTTAATTATAATTATTTGATGATTAGGATATATACTAATAACATCAAGAAGGATTTTTTTGATTATTTTATATCCAAAAATTATTTATTAATGGATTATAGAATAATTAGAATGGCTATAAGGTGGTCAAATTTGCAAAGAACGTATTGTGATTTTATTCTAAATTATTACATCTTAAAAAAAACAAGAGTTTTATTTGTTATTTCCTTCATTGTTTCCTTTTTATACTTCTACTTTGTAGAAATTCTCATACTTAGTATATCATTCCTAATAAAGTCATTCTTGTTCTACATCTTCATGAAATAGTTTAATTCTTTAAACAAAAAATCATGAATTTATTGTAGTATATTTTTCAACTGAAGATTGGTGATCAATATCATACCAAAAGAGTAACTGGAAAGCACATAACAATCCTCTGTAAATCAATGCAAATCTAACAACTAGAATTCAGAACTACTGATATCCTCCTCGTATTCTTAGTTGAATGTGTCTACGAGCACTGCTTCTCAGTATTCGAAGCATTGCACACGAGTCAAATCCAAAAATGAATCACTCCTCGTCACGCCACCTCAGGTCGCTTTAATTCAATGTCACAAAAGGCGTAGCGATATCACACAAGAAATCCTATCTTCATCAGAAGAATCAGACTGCATGCCCTCCTCCATAGATTCCAAAGGAACTACCTCATCACCAGAAAGATCACCGGACCTTAACCAGACTGCTTCCTGCGCATTCTCCAACTCAACATACTATCCAACAATTGCGTCTCCCCTGCCTGAACCTGATTTCTCCAGCTCCACAAAAGACACAATAAATGCCCTGCTAGAGCTGAAGAATCCATTTCCAGGTCGAGACAATAACCGAAACCAACCTTCATGTCCTTCATGTGGAAGTGATGTACAATTTTGTCAGAAACTTGGACTAGGTACAAAATGCGACGATGTACGAGGTTGAGAACAAGCAAAAGAAGACGAGATCAGATTCCGGAGCATGAGAGAGCGTGCTATTCGGCCACGCATCAAGCAGTTGCCAACTTTTAGCAATTTTTGTGCAGATTTTGCTAAACCTACACAAAAAACCGCGGAATTCTGTGACAACAAAATTTCCGGAATTGAATCTGCAATTGAGAAGACAATCACTGCGATGCGATGGAACCTATTTCAATCGAATCGCAGTTACTTTTTATCACTTTTGTAGGTTTCAATGACCGAGTTATACAGGGCGTCCTTGGGGTCCAGGGCTCGGAGCCTATTACCGAGTACCGGCCAGGAATTCGACCGGTGGGTCTGCTTCCCTGCTCCGTATCCAAGTCCAGGCCTGTTCCGATTCTGTTCACACATTCATCTCAAAACAAGCTCAAGAATAAGGTTAAGTTCTTCCACTTTCCCACAAAAACCAGTCAGAAAAAAACACGTGGCATTTTCAACTAATATGAGCATTGTTTTCTTCTACGTGGGACGAAGGCTAAGCTGCAAGGGAAAATCAGGCGCTCTGAATTACGGAAGCTGATGAAGACGAAGAAGAAGAATGCTTGTGAAAAGATGGAGCAAGACGCCGAGGGGGCATCGCGCTTTCGTGAGTATTATGTGGGCCACAGAGCCTCCGGCACCTCTCTCTCCTCTGAGGCTGCCCCTTATCCGAGCCCCCTTGCTCGTTCCTCTCATCTCCGTCTCCGCAAGGACCAGCCTCTCCCGGATTCCTTCTCTTTCAATCCGCAGCCAGGGAGGACGATTAGCGCATTCCATCTAAATTTGAGTGCAAGTTTTGTAGCTTTGTCATCAGCTATGGTTACGGTGTCGCAGCTCCACCTCGCTGGAGCCGCTTCAGCCACTCTCAATGCAGCCTGTGCTCCTCGGAGGACTCTCGCATGCCGGGCTTCCTTAGAGCCCGCTCGAGGTCTTTCTAAGTTGTGTATCAGGAAAGATGTGTTCCTGCGTAGAGTATTTGCTAGTGTGAGTGGCAACGGGGATGTAGAGATTGCAAAGAATGGGGATGCTATGGCGAAAGAGAAGGGCGATGGATCGAGCAGGTTGCCGTTCAAGGGCGCTGAGATACTCGCATCTGCTGCGGTGTTTTTGCAGACATCTCTGCCCGCGCATGCTTTTGTGAAGGATGAGATTGAGGAGATGATGAGATTCTCCCCCGACGAGTGGAACAACATTTACCTCACGACGGGCGTCGCGGCAGTGTTGTACTTCTTCGTCATTCCGCTTGTCATCATGAATTACCTCCGGTTGCGGTGGTACAACCGGACTTTCCTCGAGACGTACTTCCAGTTCATGCTCGTCTTCCTCTTCTTCCCTGGCCTGCTGCTGTTGGCACCCTTCATCAACTTCCGGCGCTTGCCGAACGATGGGTCGGATAAGCCTTGGTGATTTCACCAGCACATTCCTGCCGTGAGCTATTTGTTGATTGTACTACTATTTTCAGATATTTTAGCTGTATTCTTATGCCAAAGCAGTTGTAGAGAAAAGCATTTGTTGCATCTTCCTGTTTTCGTCGAATTTGCATCAATTAATCTTCTATGTGGTCCTGGCTCTCAAGCATTGCAAACAAGCAATTTAAGTGGGAAATAAGTATGACGCCTTGAATGAGATAAGCTCCTCCAAAGTAAGACGAAACAGTGAATTTTGGGGTACCAATTAGGTCGAAGTTATGTTTAGGTACACACAGATGCTTCGTAATTTGTCGGACTAGCCCGAAATTCATGTGTCCCACTTATGTGACTATGTGAATCAATTGTTGCTTCTCATATTCTAGTCTGTTTGGTCTAATAGCATTCAGGTGCCTCATGAATCAAGATATAATTCAAAGTTGAGGAATATGATTTTCTGGACTCACGAAGCAAGTTGGCTCGTGAGTTAAGACACCAGCAAGTTGTGGTATTTCGTCCTCTAGTTATTTTTGAGCAATCGCAGTCAACTCGTGCATGCCACAAATCTAGAGTGTATGCTCAATTCACACACATTCAGTTGCATCTATCCTCACTTATAGCAGTATTGTACTAAATACTTAATATAAATCAATACACGTCGCAACCTCATACATTGATTTTGAAGAATGTGTTATTGCTCGTATTATACATCAAAACATTTAAGTGTTGAACTGGTTTCTTGTGGATGTTACGCTCACTTTCTATGGCGGGGCATGATTCACATTGGTGTAATGACAAAGTAGCTAATTGTGTTGCTGAATTGATTGCCTCACCTTGCAAAAGCTTGTCACTAAGTTGTCTATACCTCCATTATAGGGAATCCATTTGGCTTGCCATCTTAACTCCGAAATCTGTTCAACTGCAAATGAGAAAGATGTGGCTGACCAAGAGAAAGATGGTCAAATGCACACTGATTAAGATGAATCAAATTTCTTACAGAATCATGATCAATCTAATCAAATATTTGAAAGCAAAAATTTTACATTTTGCTTCAGTAAACATCACATCCTTTTCACCAACTGTGAGGAACTCTCCAGAAGGTAGCCAACGAGCTTTTGCCTCTTAGACATGCCTTCCGCGGAGTAGTAACAGATATCCCCTTGTAAATGAAACTCGAAAACTAGCTCGTGACAGAACGTCGTCTGTTCCACCACCATATCTCTACTTGCTACAACAATGTGACGGAAGCCATGTAGCACGGACACCAATTCTACAATTCTCAGGGTGTTCACAATATCCCTGGAGAGTCGTAACACTTCTTGGTATACAGTCAAATGCTTTCACCGACTCTTCCAAGTGAAAGATCCGGTTTAATTCACACCCTAAACACCGGATCCCTGCCCTTTCGTGATAAAAGTATCGACGGTATTCCAAATGAACAATTTAAAGGATCATCGCTTCATGAATTTATCAATCATCTATACCTTCACCTACGAGCTTGAATCAACGAAATGCTATTATTGATTGATCACGGTCAGCGGCTTACAGCCAGAAATACGCCTTCTTGAGAGCTTGTCAATCCTTGTGTGAGTGTCGAGTCTCATCGCTAACTCCGTAAAATCGAAAGACATTAACTTGACGTCTCGTCTTACAGGATCAAATCAATCAAGACTGCGCCCCAAACTACATTGAAGAATGCCCACACAAGTTGCCAATTGCAAAAGAAAATCGTCAGCACTAATCATATCCTTGAGTAAACATCTAATTCTTTGCCTTCTCTCGCTCCACCTATTGAAGACGTCGAGAAGATCCCGAATTGGAAGCAAAGGGCCTCCGTTCCGAACGGTGTCCTGTTGTTTTCCAGGGAGTTTCTTTTTTCCTGGTGCACAGTTGAACATGCGCATTGCAGCTCTAACCTTCGAGGTGGATAATTAAATGAAAAGCGCCACCGATTGGAGCTTCAATTTTCAATTACAGATCACTTTAACGGACCCAACACTTCGAATTACGGGAGTAGGAGGCTTGAGGCGAAGATATAACCGTTGTGATAAGGCTGTGAGACCGGCGCAGCCCCTGGTGCAGTCGGGACGCAGGGTGGCAACCATACCCAAGACTTCTTGCTCACGTTATAAGCCAGAAACCTCGTGGCCCATTTCACGAAAAGAATTACGTCGTCGTTGCCATCCCGCCTAAAGGATCGTGGGGGGCTCTTTTGGGGGCTTCGTCTGCCGCTGCACATAGCTTCCAAGAGAATGTCCACGACGTTCCACCGCCGTGTATCTTCGTCAAGCTCCCAGATGCCAATGTTGTTACTCTTATCGTGCTGGTTGTGACGGTACGCACCCACGAGGAAGAGATGGCCAGGGCGAGCTACGAGGCTCGGGCCACTAATCTCCGCTGGTAAGGAGATCTTTAACCTGTTCCATTCTTCGTTCACCACGTTGAATGCATGGAGCTGATACGGTCGCGCAGTTAAGCAATAGAGCACGCCCTCGCAAACCGCTGAACACAGGACCGCTCGTATCGAATGCCCAACAAGTGTCCGAAAGTGACTTGCGAGGAACGAAGTGAAAGAATCCAAAGGATCCAGCTCCGCTTCGTAAGAGTTCCAATCTTGCGAAACGGAGTCGAATATATACGCAACCAAGACTTTATACTCTCGGTTACTGCTGCTGTCCTCTCTCCTCACTTCTCCAACTACAATAAGCTTGTAAGTACCCGCAAATCTGTCCACCACAAGCCCCGCCACACTCACCAAGCTAGTGGCGGGATCGACCTGGGGGGGAAAGGGTACATCCCGCCAGAACCTTGACAAAGGATTACAGATGACGAGCTTGGTCGGCATGGCTCCTCTGGCGGTTGCATTCCACCCTGCACCAAGGCAGATCAAGCCATCGGAAGCAGCGAGAGGAGCTTTCGTATGTAGGTCAAAGGGGAGAAACCCTAGAGGGAGACTATACCATTTTGATAGCTGCACGTCATAGGCGAAGCAGGCAGTGCCGACCTTCTGTTGGCCGAAGGTGAGGAACCACTCCGCAGGGGCGGTCTCGGACTCGGCTTCGCAGAGACGAATGAAACTCGACGTTCGGAGCTTGATTTTCCATTTTTTGCACACAGACTGCATGCGGATGAGGCTCTGGAGGGGGAGCCGGGCTATCACGCGGTCCAGGACATCGTCTGGAAGCGACGACCATATCTCTCTTCTCAAGATCGTCTGGCCAGGGAGCACTTCGCCCTTAGAGTGATTATTGATTTCATGGCCCTTGATTCCAAGCCGAGTAATCCACATACCTGCCATTCTAAACTCCTCAATGTTCTCACACTTGAAACGAGCTAGACCGAAAACTATTCAATATGTGTGTGCATGTACATGCTCCAAGATAGGACCCTCAAAACCACTCCAAACCGCAGATCACATCTCTTTCGACAGGGTTGGTAGCACTGATTCGGCCACAATTACCGAGTCAAGAACTCATTCTACAAGCACTACTCCCTGTCTCGGGATACAATATGGTGATAAGCGATCAATGACGAGGAGTGACCATAAATTGGCGATAATCCTAGAATTATTTAGCAGAAACAACAAAGACGGAAGGCTTCCCTCCGTGCAACAGGGTCACACCAGTCAGACATCCACTCATCCTGTCACTTGCGACTTCGAATCCAAGTGCAGCGACAGCAGACAACCCCGCGAATTCATTGCTCCGCTGCTTCCCCTCCCGCACAGTAAACTCCTGACACAGCCAACTAGTATCCCTTGGCGCAAAAAACCCTGCTCCTGATTCCCGGAAGCGAACTCGCCACGTGAATCACGAAACCCAAACCTGGCAGACACTAGCGGTTCTGCAATTTCCCCACGGCCTACCTGCGCAGCCGACCACGCATCGCCATACGCTTTCACGAAACGGGAACTACTCCACACCACACGGAAACACAGCAAACCCAAACCGTACCCAAAGGTACACGAACTAGCCCGAAATCGTACTTAAACACTTTCTCAATCTCTCTCGACCCACAAGGACAACGACGTCAATCAACCTCACAAACGACACAAATTCAAGTGTTCCGTAGGATATCAGTGCCCAGCCAGCCAGCCAGCCAGCCAGCCGGGAAATGAAACCAGCCCGACGTCCAAGTTCAACGTATAACTCATTTACACATGCGAGGCAGGATTCAAGCTACGATCACCACTTGAGCCTAACGCACACATTTTTATTTCATTTTTCCTTCTTTCCTCTTTCTTTTCTTCCCCTGTCCAGTGTGCTGATACTTCGGTTGGAGTAGTGGAATTCCATCGAGTAAAGCCCTTTGCCGATTTTAAGAGTGGGTGCATTCCGTGACGGTGCATCAGACGCGAGACCCGATTTGCCTCCTCCTCCCCGTGAGAATGGGATCTGGGAAGCAGGATCATAAATGCCAACAGGTCACTTGCGCAGGCCTGCGGACACAGCCATCTGGCCCCGCACGATATCCTTTTCAACACCTTTCCTTTCCCCATCTACCCCGAAGCGTCGCCTTCATGCCCCCCTCGGGGCCTCGGTGGATCCGCCCTCGCCAGATTTCAAATATCCACGAATGAAGTTTCTGGCGGATCCTGGATGAATCCCCTCCCCCACGTAGGAGAATTTACATTACTTCATCCAAAAGCTTCAGTGGTACGGATGGATGTATCCCCACCACGACGTGGTGGTGGAATTGATTGCTCCTGATTTTGGTGTGTGAGAGAGATTGCAGATTTTGTCATATTCATCATTCCTTCTTTTTCACACTGTCAATCAATTTTCATGAATTTTGCAAGCACAACTTTAATGAAATGAAGGAGGTTTGGAAATGGACCTTGCACTGGCCTTGTAAATTTTTATTATATGGAAAGAATACATGAAACTGGATTTTTTTTTTTTTTTTTTTTTTTTTTGTTAAATTTTTTTAAAAATGTTATTATCATTATTATTCTCCATCTAAAATAATTGAACATATCAGATTTAACCAAAAACATGCACAACACAATCTATCATTCCATGTGTGTGTATTTAAATGTGGGCGTAACTTTTTATGGTTATTTTACCATTCTTTTTCATTTTTAACATATCCATCTTTATGTCTTGTTGTGTATCTTAATACACAAAAATACAAACTATAAAGTCACTTTTGAGACCAAGAAGTACAGATTGTGATGCATGTTGAAAAAAATATACAAAACTATTCACACATGATAACTTCCAAACATTAGTGAAAGTAGATGGAAAGTTCAGTTGGTTTTGCAAAAGAATAATTATGTCTTCATTCATCCAATTTGATTTGCTTCAATCAACTCATACTTTTTATGTCCTACAAAAATGACAATTTACAACACATGCTTCACAATCATTTTAAAAACATTGTTGTAAATGAGATACTATCAAATACAACAATATAGTTAATTATCCTTTACTATATGATGTATTTGCAAAACAAACTTTTTATTTTATTTTATTTTAAATTTACACTCACTGTTGGGTGAACTACACAATCAACAACTGTGTTATCATTATCATGTTTTGTTAACAACATTGGATACATCACACACAAAAACTCATTCCCATTCTTAAAGAAAAAATTATATATATACAAAAACACACAAATAAACAATTGAAAATCCTCAAACTAATGTAAATGTGAAATGCTTGGTACCAAACTCAATGATATACACCAACTTACACCATTGATTGCTTAATTGACACACCAGCATTTTCCCTTATGCTACGGTAACATAGTTGTTGCTGTTTTCTAAATCCACATTAATTCTTTGAACACAATCACCGTGAAGGACAAAGTCAAGGAGGAATCCACTTCAGTCAATAACCACCCAAATGAAAAGAAAAGAAAAGACCTTTGGAAAAATGCCATGTTTTCTAACGCAAAGTGTGTAAGGTCAATTCAAATGAATGGAGAAAAGAAAGAGAGAAAGAAAAAGGAGGAGGATGAGAATCCTATTCCGAACAAAATCAAAGGCAACAGTGAAGATAGAATGGATAGCCACAGAGGAGTGATGAGAAGCAGGCGATATCCGCCGACTAGACGCACACACACGACAGCACAAGACTGAGGACTGAGGGGGGCAAGGGAAGGCAAGTGGGCCCTCATCAACTGGCCAATTGCTGCCCATACGGTTCCACCCACTAGCCTGTTTGTATTCGAATGAATCCAAGGCTGCTGCACTGTCTGGCCTGCACTCTCTCGTTCAACCGCGGCGCGGATTAAGATTGCCTTCAGATGGGGCTCACCGCAAAGGAACAAACTAGCCGCAGGCAAAAGGGAGATGGAACTCGGATCATGCTGGAGCACATGAGGAAACTCCGACAATAACCCACCAGAATTGCTGCTTCCTGGTGTGGGCAAAAAAAAGCACATGGTGGCCCCACTTGACCCCCACTGGAATTAGCATGTGGAAGTACTGTGCATCTCAATCAATGGAATGGTGCGCTTTTTGTCAGATGGGGCAAAAAGGTTGTGTATGGTATCAAATCCTAGGAGGGGGATTGGAACCCCTTTGGCAACTGCCGAGTCACCTCCGGAGCCGAATTTTCGGAGAACTCAGCATTGGGCTCAGTTGGGTGCGTGTTGGGTTCTATTGGTGGCCGTCACTTCGTGTTTGAGCTTTGTTGAGTCACCTTGTGGAGTATGGAATCTGTTGTGCAGGATCCCGCTCAGATTGCATAACTCGGCAAATCGTGCTGCGGTGAAGCCAATACACGATCGGTCGTGGTTACTATCTTGTGTAAGTGGGGGAATATGCTGAATATTTTGTTGAGTTGAGAGTTTAGGTTAGAAGTAGACGGAAGGTAGCGTGCGCTGCTAGTATGCCGAGCTGGTGGGCTATTCTAGTGATCTTTGAATTAATGTAAAAAGCGTTGAAAGGGAGGGTTTAGAGCCTGACCAAACTCGCAGCATTATAGTAGCAATAAAAATTGATATTAGTTTTGAAGTGACGGTGCAATTCTTCCTTCAATTTTTCGGAGAAATTATTATGCCAGAGTTGTGACATCCAAAACCAACTACAGCCAACATGTCTTCATTAAAAACGGTCTTTGCCGCAATTTTCTCATGTTCACCAACGTGATGATTGGTAATTTTCTCAAAATTGTCCTGCTTTCTTAGGCTCCACAGTGTAAGCAGTGAAAAACATGAATGGTTTGTGCAACACGTACACTAGCTAATCGTAAATAGTGTTGCAAGTCGAGGGCCTTTACACGGGACTGCACAGGAACAGAATGCATATCGCTAGTCCACACTTTGGAAGTTACGATTTGCAAGGAAGACACACGCTAAGGTCTAGTTTTGAAATGGAACAGTCTAGTTCATACTGCATAGCTATCAGACAAGCTTCTCATTTCTATTCCAAACTGGAACCAATATTCGTTTACTTCCAGTCTACATATCAAGAGTTTTTTTATTTTAGGATTGCATCAGCAGCTTCTATCAAGGAATTGCTGATAGTCTGCTGCAGATAAGACACGGTGCTCACAGTTGTCTTGGCTAGCCAGCTAAGGCCTACTTTGGCTTTGTGCTCGTTAGTTGGGAGTCGATACAAATATGCAAGCTTCCTCGCTGCGGAAGGTCCACAAAAGAGGATCATAAGAACAGGCATCCAAGTCAGTAATGTGCCAAAGGGAGACAAGTAATTCACTTAATTGTACCACCTCAGGCTGGATTCTAAAATCAACAACGGAAGGGTTTTTTTGTAAATAAAATAAAATAAAGGAAGTAAGAAGGAACGTACCCTGGTGTCCCAAGAATCCATCAAGGGTAACACCCTCGATAAAGCTCACGGAGACTGCTCCATCATTTGTTCCCAATGTCATCATCTCGCCTAGATGTTGGTATCTGTAGATTGGACCACACAGTACGGAGATTTCATTTAATTTTAATAGTAAATCAGCAATGTGTGCAATGACATGGATAAATAAATCCAAGGAATTTATGTAACAAGAGCAACACACACCAAGCAACTACTTCGTGATAGCCAAGGGTGACACACAATTATATAATTTTCAACACAAACCTGAAAGGTAACAGTGGGCGATTGTTGATGGCAGCCCACAAGTTCCAGCCAGCATAGTCGGCTTGCTGGAATGCTACCTGCAGATACAAGACAAATTTGTTGCCTCAGATCAAATGACTAATATCAATTACATCAAAAATTTTAGTGCCCAGCACAATTAATATCAAACCAATTGTTCAAAACATCCACATTCCAGCACCCTTTGTGAGTCGAAAAGCTAAAACGTATCACACCTGCGCAGTGCTGGGGAGTTGTCTTCCGTTGCCATCTGTTGCACCAGCCGAATCACCAAGAGCAAAGATACGGGGATAACCTCTCACGCGTAGCATCTCATCGGTGTCAGCTTGCCCACGACCGTTTATAGGAAACGATTGGTATCCAGCTTGTGTTTCTGATGGAGGTATTGAAACTTTCGTCCCAGCAGTCCACAGTACTAAATCTGCTTCAATAGTTTGGCCTGGGGGAGGTCGCCGGCTTGGACGTTGTGATGGTTGCCCAAGCTCAAGACGAATACGATTTGAGCTTTCGTCAGCTCGACTCATGTTTGCTACGAAATATCCTAGCATTAACTCCACGTTTCTACTTGAAAGAACCTGGAAATTATAGCTTCAAAACAACATCTGAGTAACCAACCCTTTGCTGTATGTGTCCAAAAATTCACAAGTCGCACAAAGAGACAACGAAGCTCCATATACAACTATTTGTATAGGTTTCATGAAAATTTACCCTTGATGCTGCTTCTCTAGTGCCAGCTGGTGCTGAAGTCACAATATCAGATGCCATATCAATCACTTTAACTGTTCCCTTCTGGCCAAGCCTTTCAGCTAGGGTGGCAGAGAGCTCTACGCCGGAGTAACCCGATCCCACAACGACCACCTCAATAGGTGCATATACTGACGCCTCATTTTCAAGAGTAGTCAACCTTCTGTCCACCTCCTGTGAAACCAAGTCAAATTGTCGTTTCAGATACTTTAGTGTTAAGCGTCAGTATCTAAGATTGGCAAAACTCTTATAACGAACTTACGGAAGACGGGTGTTCAAACTCACCAATGCGTCTTCAAGAGTGCTAAATGGAAGTGCCAGCTCAGAGGCGCCTGGTACAACATTCATGCGAGGCTCCGAACCCAGCGACAACACCAGCCTGGCCCCGACCGACCGACGCCACGTTAAGTTCATAATTTACAATTTCCACCTGAATTCAATGTGTAAACCCAGCATTACACGTACTTCTACAGCAATAGTTAAGAAAGATATTCAAGTAGCTTATCACATTTAAAGCACAGTAGTGTTTTGCAATCCAATGTACAACTGTGAAATAGATTAACAGCAACGAATCATACCAGTCGTAATCTACTTGCATTCCACTGCTGAGATATACCGACCCACCAACGTCTCGACTTGCAGTAGCCAAAGCTGGCGTGCCATTCACTGCATCAGATGGTTGAATAGATCTTACAGTGTCTTGACAGAATCGTATGCTACTATTCGCGAGCAGTTCCTTAAATGTGGGGGCAACTTCCCATTCATCCGCCTCTGCACAACAAGTTGACGCAACACACGACACACAAGGCAGTTAGAAGTATAAACCCATCAGAGCGAAAAAGCAGATAGATATTTAAGAAAGTGAATGGGATAGAAATTGTAAAGATATCTAACCTTTAGAAACGAGCTCATATAGCAGAGGCTTAAATACAAATCGGTCTGACTGGTCGACCAACACAATCTGTCATCCATAAAAACAGCATGTCAAGGTTGTCAAAAGTCAGGAATCGCATACCCAGTATAATTGGGGTAATTGTTGGATTTCATTCGAGTTTCACCCTTGAGCAAGAGCAATGCTAACGTTCCTTCTATCGATTCAATTTTGTCACGGTTTGAGGGTACGCCTGCCAAAGAATATGGCATTCATCCCCAAAACCCTGCTTTTTTATTTTACTAATGGATTTTCACTACGCAACTCTGTTCACATTTCTTTCCTTTCATCACTCTGGCAATGTTGACAATGCTAGTGTTTTCATTTCATGTTAAGGCATAATTACTTCACATGAAGACATTTAGAGTAATGCTAAATCACTCAAGTAGGGTTACAAGAACTTTGATCAACACATGCATGCATAATGGTCAATACCTGTGGTTTCTTATCAGGTGGCCAAATTAAGGATTCAAGCCGCAGGGCAGTGTAGAGTCCACCAAAACCTCCTCCAAGTATACATATCCTTGGCCTCTGTAAACAGTCCAGCAATCTTCATTAAGATATTTCCTTTATACACCGATAAGCAGGAAAGTCAAAATCTATAAGACAAATCTACTGTAAATTCTAACAGCAGATACTAGTTTCACCATGTCGGCATCTAGAATTGTAACATGTAGTCGAAGCTATCCATGCTGCTTAGAAAGTCGAGTTGATTAGCTATTTTTAAATTGTTACAAATTCAAGGTCAATTAGAGCAACGTTCAATCTTCTGCTTCCTCACCTTCGGATCAGACCAGACAAATGAAGTAAGTCCAGCGCCGCCATCTTCAAACACTGCATCACTGCTTCGCCTCCCTGCCTCGGCACGAGCAGCCATAGCTGATGACATTGGAACTGCTTGAAGTGCAATAAATGGTTGATAAAGCTTCATTGTTGAAAAGAAGAGACTTCTCATGCTCCTCTTCCGATCGGGAGTAGACATCTGCACTTGCCTGACACTCGAACCCAATCTCGCGCGACATGGTTGTAAAAATAGTAACCCAGATAGCGTTTGTTTTTCACATCTTTCTGCTCACACAAGGAGACACTCGTCGATAATTGACTTAATACAATAATTTACATTAAAATCTTCAGAATGAAGCTGATATTTACAACTTTGATACGCGGACACTTGGTAAAGTATGACAAAAATTACCCCCAACTCTTCCAAAAGCACAATTGACCCGACATCAAATTAAGGAACACACTCAATCAAAGGATCTCACTGATGCCGAAGCTACAATTTGAAATTTTGGGCGTAATTGTTCGAAGACCTACGAAATGCCAAGGGCGAATAGTTGCTTTTAGATTTAAAAAAAAAAAAAAAAAGAAAAAAAAAAGAAAAAGACATCTGCAAATTCAAGAATGTCGTGAAGGCTCGTTGCCTACAAAACAACTCCTCAGAGGCCCTTGATTGTCAGGACTTCGGTCAATCGAGTGATTCCAAGAGAACAGAATTTCCACCATACCGCTTCTATTCGGAATGCCCCAGACAACAGCAGCCTAACTCCACATGCTTTCCAACTGAATTTTGCGAATATCAAAGAAAATTTAGGAATGTCCATAAAATTCACCATGATCAGGTTCGACATTGGTTTGTGAAGGTTTCGGGTTAAGTAACAAGCTTTGAAATGATATGCTACATATATTTTTTCTCACAGCCACAAAGCGGCTGAAATCCCCTATGCCATGTGCTAGGTTAAGTTATCCAGACAGTCTATTGTACCCTCAACGCACTTTCGACACTAGTCGCTTTTGGACTTCACACTGCATCGTTAAATGTGGTTCGTCAAAAAAATGAATTACTAGTACTGAAATAGAGTTCTATTTTGTTTAATAAGATTGTTTGTCATCGATGAGGAACAAAACACTAATGATTCCCTTGAGCAGACGCACACTCGAGCAACAGCAAAGCTGAGCCTGAGGAAGGCGCAAAGCTAGGGGCACGGAAAATTCCCCAGCGTTCAAGATTACACTTAACCACCACACATTTCCTGGGAAATTAATCGATCTCAATCCCAATATTTTCTTTTCGAAAAAGCGAAATATACCGTAGGATTCCACGCCTAAGCACGGAATCAAAGATTTCACAGCAAAAGCTACAACAATTCTGTAGACCCACCAAATTTCCCAACTCTCAACTGCAGGGAGAGAAGTAGGAGACAGTACCTCGGTACGTTACCGGACTCACGACTGGACTCAGCACCAGATTGAGCGCCATCTCCTTCCTGTATTCTCCAGACTGGTCTAAATTCGGTCATCCAAGCAAGAGTTTCAGCAAGCAGTGCCCAACTCTCAGAACACCACTGGTCCGGCATCCATCAGGTGGAGCTATGTAGCGAAAAAGCAAGGCCACGGCAGCAGCTGGGGGATTGAAGCGGGGCTTGGGTTAAGAGCTGGGGCGTGGAAGAGTGGCAGTCTCCCGATGCGGGCAGCGCTGGCACCAGCATCTTGTGACCACCGCACATCCACTCCAGTGCTTGCTTTTCCTTTGTTCGCACGTCGACTTGACGATGCCCAATCGTCTTCTGGAAGGTGGCCCCCTCATCCATCCCCCCCTCCGAGGACTTTTAAAACTCTGCGTTCTCAGTGTGTGTTCTATTCGTTGGGAACAAGTGATTGCTTTTGTGTTTGTATCCATGTGTCCAAGACAAGCGACTTGCACTATCAATAACTGGTATTCACATTAACTTTCACATAAAACAGTTTTAGGTTTTATACTTCATGTGTGTGTGTGTGTGTATATATATATATATATATATGTATATTAATATCTATAATAATTAAAGAACTTACAAATCTCCAAAAAAAAAAACTTAAAGTGTGCAACAAAGAGGATGAAATGATATACTTGTGGGTTTGATTTTGCATGTATGAGTGTTTTATATTGTGTAAAGAAAGTGGGCTTATCAATAATAATAATACTATACATACACACATATATGTTCTTCAAACTTGTGCATGCTGTAGCTATTTACATGCATTGTAATGCTACAAGTTTACTAGTTGTAATAACATGTTATTTGATTTATCACTTCAATCCATAAAAATATCATTAAAATAAGTCAAGACCCATGTGTAAATTTAAATTCTATAAGTATGTTTAATTATAATCCAATATGTGAAAATAAAATATCATAGATAGTTTTGCAACAGATATTAAGGATTTAGATCATTTATACCATTTAGAAAACAAATTCATCCATGTTTTATTTCGTTCATGTATATATATATATATATATATATATGTATATATATATAATCTAATATTTTAAAAGAAAATTTAATTAAATTATTGATATATTTAAAGCCATTTCCTATAAGAATTCCAATTTAAATTAATTATAGCATATCAAATTAATTCAATTTTTTGAAGATGCTATATGTTTTGTAATTAAGATTATATTTTGTTTAATAAATTTTATATTTATATTTAGATATATATGTATATTTTAAACTTTTAGTATATTTATCAAGAAAAAATATTATATATATATATATATATATATATATATATAAATTAATTTTGATATTTAAATGACCATACATAAAATATAAAATAATTGCTAAGTTATGAATAAAATTAAATGCAAGACAAGGAATGAAAAAATAAGAATAACCTTATTATTCTTTATTTTTGTATTACTTGCAAGGATAAAATTATTTTTTTCAAAACTTTTGATTACACATTGCACTTTTATACAATAAAAAACTTCTAAATGAGTCTTACAATCTAAACCTCCAAATAAAGCTTTATACAAAAATAAGTTTGTTAGGCTTCAAAAAAATCTAAATTTAATTAAAAGGATTTCAAATCAATTAAAAATAAATTTCTAAAAATCCCATATTTTCTTCTAATAATAAAGTATACTAAAATATATATATATATATATATATATATAATTCTTTTTTTCTTTTTTTCTTTTTTTTTTCTCTCTATATATTTTATAAATAATAAAAATAAAGAAATTATGTGTAAAATAATTTTTTAGAATATTTTATGAATTTTGGTCTTCTTGGTTCTTTTAACAAAATCTAAAAATAAATTTGATTATCTATAAAATAATAAACATTAAATATATTATAAACTTAAATAATTTTTATTACAAAGTCCAAACAATTGGTATAGACATATTTTTATAAGTAAGTATTTTTTAATTATTTTCATAGATAAATTATTCTTTAAAACAATGTGAAGCAACTTAACAAGATATTTAAACTTTTGTAAACACTTCTTTTTAGTTGTATTGATAATAAGATGAAAGAGAACATTATGTGTATTGTCACATACAACCACCTACCAAGATTGTAATGAATAGTATAATAATATTCACTACCAAATAATTGTTAAAATATTGTGTGTTTATTAATACTATTATTATGTATATGTTGATAATATTTGAGATAGCTATGTGACTTAATCATTATTTTAATGTTGCAGTAAGATAATTCTTGCATTATGAAGAATGATGAGACCATTATAAATCTCAACAGACTACATGGTGTGGATTTGCAATTGATCTATATATACATGACATTTATCAAGCATAACTTAATCATTGCTAGGTTACATCAAGTGTAACATAAGGTTTTAATAGCTTATAAGAATATGCAAAGACTATTATCACATATTATAAAAAGATATAAAATTAGAACGATTTAAGTGTCAACTAATAGAATTTCACATATGGGACAAAAATGTAACCATTTAACTCTTTGTATTTAAAGTATTTTTAAAAAATTAGAATAACTAGCTACAACTTTATCCTCTTAAAGATACAAAATTTTGGTTGCTAAAAATCAAAATTAATCCTCAAACTACACATTTGTTTAAGTAGTAAATCTTATGACAAGTATATTGTGCTACTTGGATAGGAATCAATCTTAATTTCCCAATTGAGTACTACAACACATATTTCTTTTGCAAACATTTTCCTACCCACGCGAAGCACAATGAGAAGAATTCTTGTATTATGGACACCCGATACTTTTTCCGGGTATAAGCAGCGCCAGAAAAGTACGATACCCGTACACAAGCCATGGTATGACCAGGGTATAAACAGCAGGCACGGCATCGCAGCAGGATGTGCGGAGCGCGAGTTGTGAAGCCGAATTGTGGAGAACCGAGCACGCCGGACGATTTTGTAGTTTGCAACGTCGGTTATCGACGTCGGTCTGAATGACTGGCGGGAGATGCAACGTCGGGGAGGCGAATTTGCAGCCGCAGGTTCAGATTCTGCGTGGCCGATTGGGAATACGGCACACCATCAAGTGTGCCAATCCCAAATGATTGCCGCGCGTCTGTTCCACGCTTCTCACTGCAGGCCAGAAATCTGTCGTGAATCATTTCTCCAATTTGCCCCTCCATCAAGTGGTCTCACCAAATTTGATAGGATGCTAATGTCACGAGGAAACTGAATTTTGGTCACGAGGGGATGTGACATGAAAGCAGGATATCCTTGTGAATCGTGAAAAAAAGGGCAATTCCAGAGCAATCGTTTGCTTCGCTAGAGTTTTTGAAGTCAATTTTCGATTGCAGGTCTCCTCCCTCTACCCCGCCTCAGTTTTGGCGGCTATGGCAGCTATGGCGGCCTCCGTTTCTTCAGTTGCTTCGGTGTATTCTCATCAGAGCTCAAGTTTGCGCGTTGAAGCTCCCGTTGTTGCTGCCTTGTCCTCGCTACGCTTCCGCCAGGAGCAGCTCCTGCCTTTGACGAGCTCTGGTGGGAACCAAGTGCAGCGTTCTTGCAGTAGTTGGTGAGTTTGTATTCGGGGCGGTGGGCATGCGTCACTTCCATCTGCTTGGAGTTTTTTCGGGCATTCATGTATTGTGTTGTCGGTTATTTCTCTTATTCATAGTGTAGTGCCTCGACAATGTGGCTATTCGGGAAGCTTTAGGTGGTGTGTTTTGTGGGCCTTGAATAAGGAGTGTCATATCGAACAATCTCTGCCAAGAGCTGGCCGCTTCTGCATTTTCAAGTAGAGTGGCAGGAGCTGGTCGAGGCAGACATTAGGGTCTAAGGTTTAGGATGCGAGAGAAGCGATGGATTTAAGCTTTTTTGCGTTCAGTATTAAAGCTGAGTCACAGTCCGCGAGTGTAGAGGTCATCAGCTTGCATGAATTGGTTTTTCATTATCCCAATTAGAGCTCCTTTCTTATGTATTCAGTTGCAGCCAATATTGTAACGATATGTAAAGACTGAATATGCTGCTAATTCGAGCAGAGAAAAACATGATCATTAGTATTTAGGTTTAAACTGTGTGCTTGAGAAGAAGCAGCAAGCGGCAACTTTTCTGCCCTTGCCGTGTTTCTGCAAGTAATTCTATTTGCGTACACCTCAGTGCATGAAGTAAGATTGTGAAGCTCAGTTTCTCATGAGCTTTTAAACTGTTTGTGACAAGTTCAGGCGGCAGGTGGAGTGCTCATATTCAGGGTACAGCAGCGACCCCGACTACAGCTCCTCCCCAATCGACGTGGATGCCGAAGTCAAGTCCATGAAGGTAAATAACGACCTTAATCAGTGTCCTGTAAATTACTGAACTCCTGTGCACATTGACGATTTGGAGGACTTGCAGGCCTTGTGTAACCTTCTAAACGAATTCGAAGTCTTTATGTTTTCGTACATTACCGCATTTCGTCCTTGCGATTTATATCTCGTCTGATCTTGTTGCCCATCAACGCACGCGATCTGATTATCAGTGGTTTGCGCTTGGTTGCTACTGTTTCTTCGCAGATCCTGGTGCTGGGTGGTAATGGCTTCGTTGGTTCATCGGTCTGCAAGCAGGCTGTCGCGCAAGGCATCTCTGTTGTAAGCCTCAGCAGATCTGGACGCCCAGCCATTTTGGAACCATGGGTTGACCAAGTTACGTGGGTATCAGGTAAGCTAGTTATCCTTAACTCCTGCAAACAGCACTCAAATCAAACATTGTCAGATACACGTGGGCACGCTACTTATTGACATCCTGTGTGAAACCTTGTTGAGTGTATTGCATTAAGGCATAAGCCTGAGTTAGGTGAGAAATTTCTTTAAGAGTACTTCTTCTTTGGCTGGTGATTGTTGTAGGGATAAAGACGTTTAGTTTTGAATCGTTGTGTGTTTGAAACAGGGGATGTGTTCCTTACCGAGTGGGATTCTCTCCTCGATGGAGTGCAAGCAGTGATTTCCACTCTCGGTTTGATAGGACCCAATGATCAGATGGAGAGGATCAATGCCGACGCCAACATCATAGCTGTGAATGCTGCAAAGAAGGCCGGTAAGTTCAGTATGCGCAGTAGGTAGAAAGCTGGTTTGTCGATTTCGTGTACAAATTAAGCAGACAATCATTTTAGTATCTAACTGTTCCGCCAACACTGGTGTTAAGCCACAAGATTTTTGATGATTTCATGTATTGTTTTTCCAGGTGTTTCCAAGTTCGTCTACATATCGGTGCACGACTACAACTTGCCACAATTCGCTCTTAACAACGGCTACTTTGCAGGAAAGCGCAAATCTGAAGCCGAGATTCTCTCAGCGTTCCCCAACACTGGTGTGCTACATTCCACTCTCCTCTTGCCACTTTTTTCAGATCACAAACTTGAGACAAACCTGAGTCCGTAAAGTCGCTTCATCGCTGGGTTTCTGATCAGCTAATAAAGTCTTTGGGTCACTGATTGCTGTTGTTGCTATGGTTGGCAATTCAGGGACCATCCTACGGCCGGGGTTCATTTACGGAAAGAGAAGGTTCAATGGTGTAGAAATTCCTCTAGATTTAGTTGGGCAGCCGCTAGAGAAGGCTCTGGCAGCCACAGCAGCATTCACTCGCCCATTGCAGAACTTACCTGCATCCGACCTTTTGTTTGCTTCACCAGTCAGCGTCGAAGACGTAGCTGCGGCAGCAGTGAAGGCCCTGCAAGACGACGATTGTTTCGGAATTTTCACAATAGAACAGATTAAGGAGATGGCAAAGGAGACCAAGGTTTGATAGAAAACTCTTCTCAATTGTCTCCTTTGTTTTTTTCCGTAAGTGGGCAGCGTAGATCGTGTAGTGGAGCCTGAGGTGAGTCCGTCTGTGAATACCATGATATTTTTAAACAGAGCATCCTCTCTTAAAATGATGAGAGTCCAACTGCAATTCCTCTGAAAAAGGTTGCTGGAGTGTAGAATCTTGTGTGTGTAATTTGATCAAGAAATTACAACTTTTGTGAAAAAGATGAAATATTTTGCAGCAGAATATGCAAACTACACAAGTGGACACATTCTGCGGTCAAATGAGAATCCTGTTTGTCATGATGTTTTAAGTATATTAGCACTTCATTTTTGCCAAATCTGCTTAGCATCATACAAGTTAACACCCCCCTGATTTAAGTTGCTCAGTAATGCAGTCTTGAAAACTGTCACATGGGAGTTGGAGGTTTTAATATAGCTTCTCAAATTTTTGTAAAAATCACTTCTTGTGAATGGATCTAACACAAATTTTGGGAGATACAACTATTCATGCCATACTAAAAAAAAAAAATTAAATGTTTTTTTTTTGTTTTTTTGTTTTTTTCTCATGGTTGAGTTTTGTAAGTATAAATCTAAAAGCTACTTCTTGATTTCAATCAAACACAAGTTTAGAAAGTTGTAGCATTTCACCTTCTTTCCTAAGCTTAAAGACCTTTTTACTCTTCATACTTTAGAATCTTGTAACCAATCCACTTCCATCTTTGGATCACAATTTATATTTATGTAGTAATAGTATTAATAAATGCACATCATAATAACATCAAATTTTAATGATGTGCCATAAAACATATAATCAATCATGTACAACATTTATGCAAATCAATTATTAATAATAATCAATTAATATCTTGTAATGATATCCAAATAATTTAAAATATATATAATTCTAATTTATTTTTTTATTTAAAATTTTTTAAGCGCCAACTTGTATTTTTTTAAGACTTAATTATGGTATAATAAATGACCAAAAACCAAAGAACTTGTATAAATAGTTTTTATTTTAAAAAACCTCTAAATAAATTGCTTTATCTTTTTAGAATACAATTTTAGAACATAAAATTTTAAGTGAGGATTTTTTTGAAATAAAATAAAAATTTATGACAAATTCTATGAGGAAAAACATATAGGGTATCATGCCTTTATGTTAGATTTTTGTTATTTAATGATTTGAGTTGAAAATCTTATAATTTTAATGGTAAGCATCACATCATATGCAAAAATATGCAAAAATGCCAATACAAATCAAATTTGCCTATAGTTGTGAAAATGTATTGTTATATATATATATATATATATATATATATTTATTTTTGTTAAAAAATTTATCTAATATCTTAAATCTAATAAAAATACTCAAAAGTTAATTACATCATCTATTGCAAAAAAAAGTATTAATTATTAGAGATTATTAATCATCATAGGTAGCACGTTAAAGGTAGGATGGGAATTGGCCTTGTCCAATCACATATAAGTACTTACCTTTGTTAATTATTAAAAGTCAATAAAATTCAATTAATTATTAATTATGCACCATAGAATAGAATTGATTCTCAAAATTTTGATTAATTATTGGAGATTATTAGTTTTGGGGGGATTGATTATCAGGGAAGCATTGTACATATATACACAAATATATATATATATATATATATATAAGATTGTAAATTTAAAATATTTATTATAAAAAATATTATTAAAAAGAAGACTAATGTAATAAAAATAAACTTTTAGATTTTTTTAGAATTATTTATATTCATCTAAAACCTTTTTGATGGTTTCAAAAGTATTTAAAAATTATATTAATAGATCTTGTATATTTATTCTATAAACATAATTAAGATTATTTTTCAACATATATATATATATATATATATATATATATATATAATAGGAACTTCTTTAAAGATATGTTTTATTGTAATTTTTTTTTTGTTCATTTTGTATTTATAAGTTGTTTGTGTTGCAACATGTAACTTAGATTTAGATTCTTACAAATTACAATTCTATTTTTTGGGCATCTAAAGTTCAAATATTTGTTGTTTAACAATATATTTAAAAAATTACTTAAAGGACTTACTTGTATATTTTCTACTATTGTCATAGTAAAATTTTAAAATTTTAAAATTTATTTTTTTAAATCAAATTTTTTTAAAAAGAAAGAATTTAGGAGCACAAATACTACCTTGAAAAAACATCACCATGGTTTTGTAAATACATCCTATACAAAATTCTAATATAATATTGTTGCTTTGATCCAAATAAAGTACCATATCATTTGTATGTGGTTTTCATAAATCCATAATATTAAGATAGTTAAATCATTAATACTATGAATATGTTTTATTCATGACTTGTGTTTATTGAAAAATCAATAAGGACTACAATATTTCTGTAGGAGAAGCTTATACAATATTTTGGATCTCACATATTGCTTATAGTGTTGTTTCATGTTATAAAACAAGTGTCTATCATTCATTGTCAATTTGTTAACAATTAACGAATCAACACATTCTTAACCAACTTTTGCATGTGCAAAATCGTTGTCTTCTGATATTTAGTCCCATATCATCCAAAAACATATTATGCAGTCTAATGGTGGATTTCTAAACATTGAAAATTAATTTCAATTTTGCCCACATTAGTTTTGTGTCAATTTTGCTATCACATTAAAAAACGTGATGACAAAATGTGTTGTACTAATTTAATGTGTTGTACTAATTGCTAAGAAATACTCAAATTAGTACAACACATTTTGTCACTCATTGTGACAAATAACTCATCTTTTCTTGCTTGTTATATTGACATATCATTTTGAAAATTTTATCATTCCCTTTCATCCAACATTCTCTCTTGTTGTGTCTTTTATTGCCACAGCATCTACACTTCTGATCATGTAAATGTCTTGCATCGTTATAAGCAAGAAAATATCGTTACAGATTTGGTGTCTGAAATCTTCTCTCTAATTATAAAAAAAGTGGCAAGGCCTTTGAGAGCTTCAAATGTATGGGAAATGCTGCCCGCCACTTTGCGTAACCCTTGTTCACAGAGGGTCGGCAACGAAAAGTTCTGCAATGCACTTCCACTTCTAACTTTTCTGAGGAAACAACAATTCAAAAAGCTAAATATAAGACCCTATAACATCATGAATAGGCTTCAGCAAATTCGTGGTTTGAAATCCACCTTTAAAACTATCCTGCTTGATACCATACCTTAGGCTTCTATTATTTTGAAGATCTAATACTAGCAAATGCTCGGATGCATTAAATTAAAATCATGTTGATATATCATCTTCGCCAAATGCTGATGATTCACACTAGACTAGTCACCTCTCCCAACCACCCAGTTAAAGAAGGCCCATTCCAAAGCTAGAAGAGGAGCTGTAAGGCGATACATGCTGCACTCAATCCAACTAACAAGTGGAATTCTTACATTCCAACATTATCCTCACGTTGAGAGGAAATCTTGAATGTGACGCTCAATTGAGAGAGCACTTATGTTCGAAATTCAATACAACGTTCAGAAATCCCCTAATTCCGGCTGACGCCATTTGTTACGACCCATAAGTAGGCTAGCAACTACAAAGTCCGTTTGCCTTCTCACTATCAATGCTGTGAGGATAACGAAGAGAAAAAATTATAGCCTACTTGGCTCGCGGGTGGGATACAACATACTCTATGACATCCTTTGTCGACTTCATTTTATCAGCATCTGCATCAGGAATCTCCAACGCAAATTCCTCCTCAATTGCCATCATAATCTCCACTTGATCCAAAGTATCAAGTTGCAAATCGTTTTGAAAGCTCGCTGTCTCTGATACCTGTTGCACAAGCCGTTCCAACACTGAAACAACGATCGACTAGCATCCAAAGTAAAGTCGAAGAAGAAAGAAAAATTTGGGCATTGATAATTCCGGATCAAAATTCAGTGTCTGATTAGTACCTGCTCACATGCCCTATAGTCACTATCTTCTTTCAGAAAACCCCACAATACAGAACCCTAAACCGCAAGTGAGAAGCGCGAACGTACCGTAAGAGGATCAACCTTGACGCTGCTCTTCAGGACTGAGAGTACGCGATCCGCGACCTGGCTACGACTTAGATAGGTCCCTTGCGCATGCGCTTCGGCAGATATGGCTCTAAAGAGACCCCATGTGGAACCAATGTGCGCAGGCTGCACCCGCAGATGCTGCAACACAGCCGAATGAAGGGCCCTCAGCGTCGATGACCTTGCAGCCTGCATGGTGGCACGACTTGTAACTGTGAGCTCTACGGAAAAATTGTAACTGTGAGCACAATTGGAGAAATGGCTTCTGCAAACAGAACCTTCTCACATAGGAGGAAATTAGGGTTTGGAGCTCACACTCCGCGGTCATGGAATCCAGAGCCTGCAAGCTGACCCCAACACCACCGTGGGCCCAGGGAACCAGGTTTACTCCCAATTCTTACCCCTGAACTTCTTCCTTTAATTACTAGAACTCCTTCACTAATTGATGGGTATGAATATGCTACTATTCTAACGTAAAAAATTGTTTCTTGTGCTCACACATCCATTCCAGCAATATTTGTATCGACATCGTCTGTGATTCTGCGCACATTTGTGGATTGTCCTCTGTATACTTATGCTGAACAAAACCGCTAAACTGCCAATTAGATAGTCATTCGTGATCGAATCTCTTCTTCCCATCACTCAGAAATTCTAGGATAGTTGTCTCTTCGAAAGCAGCAAGTTGACAGGGTCATGCTTCTATAATGAGTATTAGATTTTGATGTGAACTTCAAAATAAGGAGGAAAATGAATCAGTGCCATGATTCCAAAAGAAGCCTTCACCTGTTGTAAATTAACGATATCAGAAGGCAGTCACTGAGTGAGAAGGTCTCGTGCGATGAGGAATGCTTTGGATGCAAAAAAATACTTTGAACTAGAATAGGTGCTTCCTGATAGATTTCTGACATTTCGCCTTCTTCTCCTGCTAGAGATACTCAGAGTGAATGCGATAAACTCCGTATTGATGTGGCCCTCCCCAAACACCGTGGTCCACAGTAGGTGAAGATGTTACTGGAGGAAACCGAAGTGCAACACAAGTGTGACCTTATCCGGAAAAAATTTACAAATGGTTTCCGAAGTGGAGGAATAGTACACAGAAGAATTGGGGTACAGACCACTATCGAGGGTCAGTACTCTAACCGAAAGAATCCTTTGATGTTTTTCAAATGGGTTAAACTACAATAGATAGTTTCTACCATATGGCACACGGGGCACTTGGTCAGTCACCTCTGTATTTGTATGTGTTTATGTGCAGTAAGTTTCTAGGATCCCATAGCCGGGGAGGTTTTTAGTCGTAATTGCACAGATGAATAAATAGGACAGTAATTTAACTATCAAACTTTATGAGACCAGAGTTCACGAGCTCATGAACTGTCGCACAAGATCCCATAAAGCATCAGTGTGATGCCAAGCTGAGGACTTGTTCGTAGAACACGCAGTAAGCTGCCTTTGAAAAGTCCTTGCGGTCCCTCTTTATTTACATCTTGCAAGCATTCCCACCAGTCAGCACATAGTGGCCCTCCTGGTGCAGGTTCTTTCTTCAAATCCCAATCCTGAGTGAAAAACAATGCTTCCATTCCTCGCATATTCAGCAATTCGAATACAACACCAAGATAAGTTGCAAAAGTATCGATAAAAAGTATCTACAAAAAGAAGTAACTCAGCTCTTCGTAAGCATACGTGAAGTCTAGTTTTTATGATATCCATTGGAGTGACGAAAATAGTGGCAGGTATAGCAGCGATGGCTCCAGCAAGAAAACTTTGTTCGGGGTAGAGTTGACGTGACAGTGTGTAAGTAGCAAAGAAGATGGCGGAGCTTGGAGCATCACGGGCTAAGGTAATACCTGCACCTTCGTAAAGACCGGTGACTCTGACTTCTTTTTGGGTATGAAGTCGAACTTTAACTATTTCCATAGGGTTTGTGAATACCACCTTGAGCAAACAACGCAGATACGGGTTTCAGTGCTGTGTCTTTGGATCAGGTGCTCTAATATTAATGCATGGAGCGAAAACAAATTCGTGACGTAAAAAGAGTAACGGAGGTTGCACAATTAGTATCACTAGGATTTAAATATGAAATTGCTCGTGGGATGTGATTGCCATACCTGTGCGCACAGGCATTGTAGTACTGCCTTTTTCTTTCTCTTCTCAATGGTTTTTTCAAAATATATATATACTCATAAATAGTAAATGTGCTAGAACTTAATAAGAAGATTTGATAAAATGCAAGTTGTTATATGTAAAAAGCATTACCAAGTCATACATATAATTCAAATAAATTTAGAAAAAGGAGGAATATTCATCTTTTTTTTAAACCAAACACTTGGTAGACTTCTTTGGTTTCTTTCTACAAATTTTTTTTTTGGATCACATTGAAGAATATATTTATTGATAAATCTGAAATTGAAGATATTTGTACCTCAAAAAACTTAAGAAAGTGGTGCAACAACAAAAATCCTCATCAATATTTATTCTAAATAAAAGCATGTGGATCTTTGATAATTCAAATATAGAAAAATGACTTCAAAAAAAAGTCTACTAGATGTAATAAATGCAATAAAACAATAGTAGAGTTTGTATAGCTTAAAAACTACAAGTATCTCTTCTTTCAAAATTTTATTTGTATTAAAAAATCTATTTTTTAAAATTTTATTAAAGAATTCAAATAATTAAGTTAAATTCTCACATGACATAATAATATCCAAAAAAAGATCTAAATTTTCTAATCAAACTTTATATTATATTATATTATATATAAAGATAAAAATATTTTAAATTAATATTCTCTTACATATTTTAGGAAGCTACTAGGTAAACACCTCTCTTTAACTACGTGGATACTTCCTATGCCACACACCCTTGTATATATACACCACAAAAAATAACTAGTTTTAATTTTACAACATGATTCTTGTAATATTTATTATTTTAATACCAAAATTTAATATATTCTTATTCATCTATATTCTATGGCTTCATATTATTTTAGCCTTTAATTTTTTTGTCATTGTAATCTTTAATCAAATTAATTTTTTGAATAAAAAAATAAAAAAATAAAATTTTATTATTATTATCGTTCATCAATGTTAAATAAAAATAAATAAATCTCATTTAAAATAAAAACTAGTTATTTTTTGCAAGGGTTTATATATGCAAGGGTGCATAGAAGGTGTCCATGTACTAAAATGAAGATGCCAACCTACTGGTTTTTATATTTTATTATCACAAAATCAATTTAAAGAGAAAATTTATCATAACATATATAATAATAAAATATATACGATGATAAAATTTATCACAAATCAATTTATAGACAAAATTACTAATTTTATGTGGTTTTTTTAAGAAAAATCTTATAAATTGTGGTGGATTAAGATCCAAAACCAAATCAATTGTTTTTTTAATATGTAAGATCATTAAGGGGCATTAGAATAAGATGGTGTATTGGAAAAATATTCACAGAGAATTGAGTAGCCAATGAGAGGAGAACAATATGAAAACTACTAAAGAAAGTAATAAACTAAGCAAACATGAGAAATAACAGCTGTAATTTTAAGAGAATA
Organism: Physcomitrellopsis africana; assembly: GCA_036785485.1. NCBI lineage: Eukaryota > Viridiplantae > Streptophyta > Bryopsida > Funariales > Funariaceae > Physcomitrellopsis > Physcomitrellopsis africana. Next base: position 29,370 of record JAWRVF010000579.1, read on the forward strand.
TTAATTCAAGATATGAAAGATAGGCTTAAAGATTATAGATTCTATCTAAAGGTGCTCTCTAATTTGTCTTCTTCTTTTAATAGATAAAAATGAAATTTAATAAAATTTTATCAACTTGAATTTATTTGTTGAAATAGATGTCAATCTTATATTGCTATCAATTAGGATATGTCATTCTATTGTTTGATGCATTGTTATAAAATAATTTTATTGTATAATGCTTTTGTATTTGTTTGCTAATGTTTGAATATGTGCCTTGGATTGTTTTGTCAACACTTGTGTTTTGCCTCTGCCTTGCATTATTTTACTCTCTTTGTTTACTTTGTTTGTTAATTATGCTTCCACTTTGATGTTCCTCTAGTTTTCTATCTATAACTTCATTCTACTTCCATTTCTTTATCTTTGTGTAATGATCATTGGCATTGTTGATGGTGCAAATAAAACTAGTCATAGATGCTGCAACAACTTTGATCCTCTGCTAATGTTGCAATCATCAGAAATTGTTGAAGCTTTTGATACTTGTTTGTGTTAATTTTAAGCGGGTTTTTTTTTAACTTTATTATTTTTTACTTGTTATTATTTACAATGTATGTAATTAGTAAAGAGGATTAGGTCAGAAGCACGGGAGAGCACGAGTGGGGAACGCATGGAACGGAGGGGACTTAAATGGCGCACGAAGTGGGGAACGCTCATTGGACCTCTGCGGGCAGCCGGAAGAGTCCAAATGCCCACTCACCTTGGATGTTGTTCCGGGTTTTTCTTCAATCAAAATTCAATTGTGCGACGTGGGTTTGAACGATCTCCAAATCTCCGTGTCGGTTAGTCATTCGGTTGGCTGCTGTGATGCCCAAAAAATCCTCTGCTAACTCGTTTCTTCTGGTGATCTGCACTGCATTCTGGACTCATTTAGTAAGTGTTCTGCACCCAGATCTTTAACTTTTTTTTTTCTTAGCTGGTGGAGAGATCGAATGAAGTTTTCTGGTGTGGTATTTTGTTCGGCATGCGTGTTTGTATTCCTGCGTTGAGCTGTCGTAGATTTTGAAATCGCTTGCAAATTCTAGGTCAGGTGAAGTAGCGATAATGAGAGATTTTGATTGTGTTTGCTATGTTTTTGCAATGAACTTATGCAAATATTTGAGAGTCAGGTCCGTGTCGCTGTTGTGTTGGTGTTTCTTTAACCCTTCTAACGCTGTTGCACTATTCTTGCGAAGCACTTCGATCTCACACAGTTTTGAGTTTCGTATTCGAGGTCGAAACCCGCTTGAATGTTCCTACTTTGTTGCGAATAATTTGCCTCGAAAGAAATCCAGGAGATAATTTTCCTGCTCTGGAATTTGTGCAATATGGTTGATATTATTTTGCCATCTTAACTACATTGATCGGAACTATGAGTGGTAGTTGATTCCTTCGTGATTCTTTTGCAGATATCTTGTCTCAGGTAAGCAAGATGTGAAGTCTGTCAGCTTTTCTGTTTCTCATATTAGCGATTTGCCTTTTTCCCGTAACTAATTCTCACAAATTTTGAAACTACTAATCTTGCAGGTTTTGTAATTGAAATTTAGACAGCGGTTTCGACCTTTGAAAATCGAAGTTCTAGATTTACTCTAAACTGCATGAATGATGGGAACTTCAGCCGTTTCGGGTACGTGCAGCTTGGCTTCATGAAGCTTATCTAATTACTGTGAGCGAGATTCAAGGATATGCAGTGTTCGTGAACTTGACTTACTTAACAGGATGGTGAAACACGAAAGGGTTTGTGAGGCAAAATCAAAGTTGTATTATTCCGAGAATTCCGGTGGCAATGGCGTTGGATCTAGAAACCGAAAGTTACTAAACGCAGCTGATATACAGTTAAATGGTTGGCACTGTAGCTGCGGAATGGAAAGTGCTCCATCACAGCGTGTATCGACTTCGGGGAAGTCACGGCAAGTTCTATTTGCCAGCAGATTACAGAAAAGACCTTCCATGAACAAGGCTAGGAAAAAATGTAAGAGCCATGTATCTACTTCATTCAACTCAAGGCCCGTCCGATCTCGTGGCTCGTCGGCATCTCTTGAGAAAATTGCAAACCAGCAGTCGCATCACATGCCTTCAGAACCAGTAGAGGAATGGGGCATGTGTTTGGATGTTACAGAGGGTATGAGGAGGCAAAACCGAGGAGCATATTGAATATAAAAGACTTAAGATTAATAATAACATTTTAAAAATAAATAGGGTTAATTTTAAAAAATTCCTTGTTCATTGTATATAAAAAAATTTGAAATATGTACAACTTGTTTAAGAGAGAGACAATAATAATGAAAGTTATATATTTTGATAATTTACAAAATTATCAAAATCCAACATTGTGTTTTAAAGGATGGAAATTTTTTATTTTCATAAACAATGAGTCATACTTCAAAACATCATTTTTAAAATTCCTTATAAATTACTTATATTCAACCATCATAAGCAACAACAAACATTCAATTCGCACAACTCACTTCACATTCTTTAAAAAAAAATAAAAATATTTTTATTGCAAGAACAGACTTACAAAATGAGCCCTCGCCCATCCATTCCCACACAAACAAAAGCATAAAATATGCATTGTAATCACAATCTACCATCACTAAGAAGATGATAAATCGTCAATAGATGACCAGTCGAAACCTCACGAGACCTAATTTCATCCAATGATGAACACCCAATTGAGACCGTCCAATCACCCATCGGACGGCCCCAGTAGTGCCAATTTTTCCAATATGAAGTTTGCGGCAAGATTACTGAAGATGCTATTGCAGTGCCGTGACTTCCTCCTTGCAGGCCATGGCTGCTGCTTCCACGCGACGGCTGCGAAGCCTTCGCCATCCTCTGTTGTTTTTTGCCGCTCGGACTCTACCACCTCTCACCTCTCGGATTTCTTCCTCGGGACCTGTTTTTCATGTCGAGGCGGCTCACATTGATCAGTTGGGCTCTGTGCGGGAACTCTGTTCCAAGGATTTCGAGGTTGTTGAGTCGGTCTCCCATGTGTTGGGCCGATCGGGTCCGAGAGGGGTGGATTGCTCCTGGGGTTGGAGACGTGATATCTCAGTCGCAGAGAACGGTGGATTTTCTCCCGTTTTAGGGGTTGGTGTTCGAGGTCTTGCAGCTAAGGCCAAGAAATCTGGTGGAAAATCTCGTACGTCGACGTGATCTCTCTCATTTTGATTCTTGTGTTTATCTGGTTGTTTGGCTTGATCCTCTTGAAGGGAAACATGTCACTTCTCAAGCTCTTCTTCGACAAAGTTTTTTCGAGAAGTTTCTGTCTGGTTAATTGTTTTCGTTAAATGTGCTGAACGTATGTGCATTAGACGAATGATGGGAAAATGAAGACTCCATGAGTGATCCCCGTAGGCGTATTGGTTTTAGTCCATGCTAATCAGCTTGACAAGATCCCCTCCCACAATTTGATGGTCCCCAGCACTAAACACTAGCTTGGGTTTAGGGTTTAGGGTTTAAGATGTGAGTTAATGTCTTTGCGTGTTCGGGAAAAACAACGTAATCTTGAAGCCTTCACTATGGAATATGATAGTTTGTTGATCGGTACACTTGTGACTTCACACCTTAATACTTTGGTATGGACTCAGTGCGCGGGACTATGACGAAATTATGAAAGGTCTCGTTCGGCATATTGGCTAACAAGCCATGCTGACCATTCTGAAAAGATCACCACCCATAATCTGATGTCCCATCTGCACGGATAGTCTATCTGGAGTAGCTATGACATGCGCCATGAGAAAGTACGCATGCTAGGGTATTACCATAAAAACACTTGCATACGTTCTAGTGAACGTGTGCATACATTCTCATGCGTGCGCTAGGTGATTTCACGGGTTCTCCACTTGCATTTATTAGTAATTTCCTCGTAATCTAAAGATTTTTGTGCTTATCCATGCTGGTCTAGGTGGTGATGATGGCGGAGGTCAAGTTGTTGCAACTCCAGGACCATCAGCCAAAGAAACAGCTTCGAGGTTGATGGAGGCTGCCTTGAATGCTCTGTCAGTGGAGCTCTCGAAACTCCGCACTGGCAGAGCTACTCCAGGTTAGTGTTGATGCATTCCAAAGTATTGCATGGTGCGATGACAGTGCAGTATTTCCCAGAACATTTTCGTACGAGTGGCATTGCATTGTCGCTTCATGGAGGAGCATCAACCCCATTTACTGACTGTTGAAGTGCCTTGTTTCTTTTATTGTGAAGTAATTATCTAACTCGTTTAGGTCGATTGCAGGCATGCTAGATCATGTGAACGTGGTGTCTCATGGTGTACAAACACCTCTATCACATGTGGCCGCAGTCTCGGTTTCCAATCTTGAAACGCTGACAGTAATGCCATATGATACTTCTGTGAGTCCCGGTATTTCCGAAATTCGCTGCTTCTATTGCTTGTGTTGTCAAATATTACTGGACCTGGGTGACGTTGAATTCCTTGCTTAGTATGCAGCCTTGTGTTGCCAGTCTGATCTTGTATATGTCATGTGTGGATGCACAGATGGTCAAAGAAGTTGAGAAAGCTATTCGAAATTCTCCACTCAAACTAAACCCCATGGCTGAAGGGGAAGTTCTGAGGGTTCCCATCCCTAAGTAAGGAGTGTGACTTTGAATTCTTCTTTGTTTGCGTTAAAATTAACAAGTACATGTACACACAGAGTGCTGTAATGTTGATTAGATTACATAAACTTGCTTGGATAATTGTATCATGAAGTTTTCAGTACCGGGATTCTCTGTCTACTTTTAGGTAAATACGTAATTTACGAATGTCGTAAATGTGGTCAGCTTACGTGCTTGAGATTTCGTAGCGTTCCGTCCAGATTGTCCAACCATGTGAAATGAATTAGCTGAGTGTCGATTCGTTTTCCTTTATTTGTGGAGTAGGTTTATAGCGCTGTAAGATCAAGCTAGGTCAATATTCGAAGTTTACGAGTCATACTTCATGTGATAGCAGGGGCGTGATCCTGACTCAGTTGTGATGGGTGTCGGTGCGGTTGGTTGACTTTGAAACTGGTAATCCTTCAGGCTAACAAAGGAGCATATACAGGTAGGATTCTCAGTCCCATAGTATATGTTTAGTAGCAGCATACGTTTGGGCATTGAAAATGACACACTATAGATGTTTGACCACCGATTTCAGTCAATTATTATTGACTACGATTCTGGTTCTTGCAGACCATGAGTAAACTTGTAGGGAAAGCTGGTGAAACTGCGAAGCTTAGTGTGCGTAGAGCACGTAAAGACGTAAGTTTACCTTTTTTCATTTGGTTAAAACTACAAGTTTAAAGTTGCTTGGTGCTGTATATGAGACTGTCAAGTTGCGAAGGATTGAAATGTTTAAATGTCATGTTATTTCAGGCTATGGATATCATCTCAAAAGGTGGATACTCCAAGGATGAAGTGAAAAGATTCGAGAAAGAGGTGAGTCTTGATACTATTGTTCGTCTCGTGTCAACTTTTCACCCGTTTTATGATAACAATATGATGAAAATAAATCTAGTGTGGATGATGGTAATGATCGGACAACGAAAACCGTCCTTCGGCAGATTGGGTAAATAGACATGCTGGCCATTCTAACCTGATCACCACCGGTGATCTCATGCCCGGATGATAGTCAACGCTTTACGGTTTTGCTAGAAGTTGACCTAATTACCATTCAGCTTTTGTCAGTGGTTGTATCTCATCCTTGCCCATGACATCGGGTGTTATTGCAGGTAGAAGATGTGACGAAGAAGTACGTAAAGTCAGTCGAGGAAGCCTGCAAGTCCAAAGAGAAGGAAATCCTGGGTAACAGCTAGGTCTGGCTTATCTTTTCATCACTAAATCAGGGGATGGGCCTGATGCGTGGAAATCAGGACCAAATGTCTCCAACTTTGACAATAGCGATCCATGGCCTAGCTAGAGATGAGTCTCGAAGCGGATGCGCAGGGCACTCTTAATGCTATATATTTTCCTCATTCGGAACCACAGGGATCAGATCAGGATACTAAACACTTGCTTTGTTACGTGAAAGCATCTCATTTTTGAGCCAAGGTTATTATATTTTAAGCCACCGATTCATTAGCCAGACTTTTGTTAGGACTTGCAGCTGTTGGGTACACAAAGCGACCAGGTTGCAAGTGTTAGAAGAGCCTCAGCTAGAGCATGCTGTCGTTTTTAACCGTCAAGTGTTTCACTTTAATTTACCGATCAGATTTGTTGTCCATGAACTGCGACTTCAGCATGGAAACAAATAGAAAACTTACGTAGTGAAACTGTTGCTTTGAGTAAAAAGGATACAATCATTTCCCAATTGCTGTCAGGTTTCGCCTCATCGAATAAAGTTGCAACATACATGTGTACCCCAATGAACTTAGACTCAGCATTCTTTGAAGTTGTGCATCCTCTCAATATTCTCTCACAATATCCAAGTGTCAGTGTTTCATGCGCTCTCACCCTGCCAACTCCACGTCATCAACTCGTGAAGATTCTGTGTGGTAAACGCATGGAAGAGGTGCATGAAAGCCATGCTTTGATGCCTTGGTTCTCGTGCCAACTGCCAAAGCCCATTCTTGCTTTTTTAGTGATGTTTCTCTAAATTTGTTCCTAGGATTCCTAGGTCAACATCTGCATGAGTCTACAGCTTCAATCAGCTGCTTTAAACTATTTTAGGAAATGGTCTCATTCACCTTGCTTGGTTTCCACAATATTATACATGCTTGCATATAACCACAGGTGATTGTTCTGACTTGATATTGCTGGAGTACTCTGTTTTACCTACATGATACTGTTGTTCATGGTATTTCACTTTTCTGAATTATTTGTAAATTTAACTAAATTGTCAAATTCTCAAAAAAAAAATGGTATCTAAATGACAATATGAATTTATCTCTCACACACACACACACACACACACATTTATATATATATATATATATATATATACACTGGCTTTTTTGAAATTCTAATAATTTCAATTTTTTAGCTTCAAAATGAAGCTAGCTATTATTTTCTCCATGGCTCTGTCTTTATTAGTATGATTGTATTTTTGTAATTTTTATGAGACTCTTAAATCTCATTGTACTTCAGATTGATACAATATAAGCTTATGATCATTGAATGATGCATTTAACTTTCTGAACTTAATTCCAATATACATTACTTTTTTCTTTACAGGTTGCTTTTGACAACATTCTCTTTGATGTGAATCCAATTAGAGCAAATGTGAGATATTTAATTACATTACTTGCATATCAGTATGTTACACAATTATGTCATTTAATGGAAACAACCAGCCAAATTGATATATTTATGATATTTGCGATTTTTAATAAAACAAAACGAAATTGACTCAAAACTTTAAATTGTCTAAATATAATTTTTTAAGATAAAGTCAACATGTTTAAAATAAAGTAAACACAAATCATAAATGAAATCTATTGCTTTAAGTTATACTTTAGTTTTGAAGTTAAAAGTTTCAAATTCTTTGAAAATTATAGCTGTTTTTTAATGAATTTGTTTTCGTTATCTATTTTGTAGTTGAAAGTTTTTTAACTTATAATTAATGTAGTCATTGTGTTTTCCAAAGGCCGCCATAATTAGTTAATTGTTGTTTTAGAATTAGTTTTCTGTAAAATAACCAAATTTATGCATTGAAGTATTCAATTACATCCTCTACATGTACAATAAACAATTACTTTTTGGGGCAAACACTTGAAAACTTGGAATATAAAAAGCTTTATTAATATTTACATCACATCAATGGCCAACACACATGTGGCAATTTTTTAAAAATCTTCGAAATTTCAAAATCAAAGATGTTATTTGAAACACTTTTAACTCCATCCATATTTTTGGTTTGCTAATATTTCAACAAGCATGGAAAGAAAGAATAATCATAAATTTTAGTTGGAACAAAAACAATAAACTAGATTCAATTGCACTTTTTTTCTAGTTTATAAACATAACATAACACCATGAACCACTACAAACATGTGTAACATGAGAATTAAAACCTCCATACACCCAAACACCCCAAAGCTTTCTTTACAAATGAAATTGAATTCAAACTAAAAGTAGTCAAATTAAACTCTAAATACTACTTCCAGTATAAATACATGCACATACTTGGCATTCATTAGACTTCAATGTTGTACTTCGTCAATAAATGCAACTGAGACGTATCATTTTGAAATAAAGTCAAACATTAATCCACGATGTTAAGAATGCATGGATAATGGGGAGGAATCAGAAGGGGAACGAGGGCCCATCACCACCGAAAGTGAGAAAGCAAGTAAGAGGAATTGATTGAAGGGAACAAGCGGTCATAGGGCAGGGAGAGCGGGGAAAGGGTGGGCAGTAAGTTACGAGTATGAGGCCAGAGGGGCTCCTATCGGGACTGCTCTGTCACCTGACACCGGTCCACGTGGACATAGAGTAGGTGGCAGGACATATGGTCGGCCAGTCCGGTCAGCCTTTCCAGGTGCGCATCTGCCCAACGCGCTGCCACGTGGTATTACCCTGACCGTCCCGTGAAATCTGACCCACTCCAATGCATAGGACAGTTCCCAAAACGGAACTTGAACTTTCTATTTTGTTTCTCTTTTAGTATTATCTAAGTATTTCACATAATATGAAATAAGGAATTTATTCAAAATTTTGGTGCCAAATTTTTACTCAATTTTTGGGCAATTTTCGAATGGATTTTGAAGTCTAACCACTTGATTGTAGTACACACTGAAATGAATAACACAAAAGTATATTGGATTGGTATTGGATTGTGTTTATAGATTAGTGTTTATATTAAACTGTAGAAAACAAAATTATGATATTACATGAATTTTCAACTTTAATGGTTTTTACACATTCTAAGGTGTTAATGTTCTCTATAATATCTGATTATATTATTTTAAGATTAAAAAAACATGATTTTGCTCTACAAGTATAGCCTACTTTAGGAAGGAAAAAAAAAAAAAAAAAACTTATATTACTGATATTAGAATTTTTTTAATGCGAAATTTTCTCAAATTTTTGTTTACAAGTTTAATAAAATCTCTTGGAGATTTTGTGTAGCCTCCAATTAATAAATTTTCCACTCTAAAATATTTCTTGTAGAATTTGGTCACAACTCTCCTCCTTTGGAAACATCTCTCATGAGTTCAATATAATAATATAGTTGATAAAAGTAGAAGTAAACAAATAGTTTTGAACAATAAAAAAACACTTATTCCTGTTCTTTGTCTATCTATTTATTCTTTGCCTTCTACAGAAACACCACATATTTTTTTAATATGAAACGTTAAAATAATAACAACATGAAGAAAATGAAATATATCTTTAAATTCATTTTGATTCGGTTCATTTAAGTATTTTTTGAAATTCAGATACTTTTAAATATAATAGAAGTGGAAAATAAACATACCTAGATTTTTAATTTGATTTTTGATTCCTCTTTGTGTATTGTTTAACAGTAAAAAATGATAACTAATATATGATTATCTGAAATTCATGATTAAATAATTAAATATCATTTTTTTGAGTAAACGAAGCTTAAACTTATATTTACGGTGAAAATTAAAAAAACGTTTTTAAAACAACAGCATGAACACAACAGAAGTACTCTTATAAGCATTATAGTGCAAATAACTAAACTTAGTAATTTTTTATTTGTCTTGGCAATAAAATTAGCTTGAAAGCTCACAAAAGCATACAAACAGATACTCATTCACTCATGCATAATGATAGAGGCTTAAAATAAATTTAAATTCTACAAGTCAGAAGAATTGTGTGCCAAGCTGTGGGGTGCCGTGCAGGGCTGACGTGGAAGGGAATGAATAGCTGGAAGACCAGGGAACGGACTCCTCAATTTCCATGGGCTTCAACCACGTGTCAGAAAAACAGCACTCTCTTACATGAAGGATGAATTAATTCATGACATTCTCATCCAAATTTAGTGCCAGCTCCTCATTCTGGTCACCTTGGACCAAGAAGTCCTGTTTTTAGTGGCTGCATTCACACCGCATCCCACTCCGGGATTACTTTCCCTCTGCCCGTGCGCATCACACCCTCTTATTCTTCGTCTTTTACTGTCCTTTTTCTGTTATCTTCTTTTACTTTTACTTTTCACTGCTTTTTCTTATTAAGGGCGGGGGGGCACAAGGTTACAAAATAAACACTGGCTTCCTTTGGGGGGGGGGCGGCAAAAGGTATCCTAGGGCCGGCCGGGTGGCCCGCCCTCAAGTGACTGTAGCATTAGCTTTTTACTGTGCCCACAGCAGCACCACTGTCTGTCTGTCTGTCTTTCTTCAGAGAGTTATACAAACCCAGTTTTTATTTCAAGTTTGTGTATGAAGCCATCTCCAAAAGTCATATTCTATTACTTCAATAGTGTGGCCACACTCTGCGAGGCAACCTCAAGTGACTTGCAATGGTGGCAAGGTTGAAAAATTCTGTTCCATCGTAGCCATAGCCACACAGGACATTCGGTGCATTAATTCAAGCTCTTTGTGGAGTCATCAACAACATATAGTGTATACACTGTTCTAGCTATTGGGTAGTACCGTATTTGATTGTGTTATCACTAGTAAATGCAGCTCTTGGGTCCCTTTGGCTTATACTTGAACCAGAGCCACACACAACTCATAATATTCGTAATAAATCTTCGAAACGGTTGTTGTTGCAACAACTATGCATTTATGTTGTCAGTTTAGTTAACTAATTCTCCAAGCTTGAACTTTGATATTACATATCAACTAAACCTTGTGTGTAAGCAAAGGCGAATTTCATGCAAGAAATAAATGAAAAATGAAAAATGAAAATGAAGGCAAACTTACCGAAGTTAGTTTTTTAACTCCTGGTCGTTGCAGCTTGGGAAAATTGTTGGCGACTGCAGGGAGAGCTCTTGAAGGTCCAGCTCTAAATTTACGCGTGACGCTAGGCACATGGGGGAGGGGGAACTCCCCCAGACTTGACAGCACTTTTTATGGGATTTGTTTAATTATTTTATTGGTTTGTTAATTTTCTTTTTATAACAAGGGATGAAACATACGCTGTCGGACCTTACTGGGAAGTTGTCACACGTCCACCTGTGGATGGGAGCGAAGCTTTTTTTTATGATTTTTAGTTGTGGCGTTTAACTGTAGCATCTTCTGCGGGAGCATCATCCTGCGGGTTTGTATAAGATCTCCTTCACTGCACCCAGAACACGTATTCCATTGCACCATCCCTGTCTCAGTGTCTGTGCAGCTCTTCCAGTGTTGCTAGCTCTTCTCGCATTCTGGGCTATTGTTTCTTTTAGTGTGTATTCATTGACTAGCAACCATGGTGAAATTGGCATTCGGCGAGTCTGATGAAGCCTCCAGCCCCGATGCGTTGAAGGGGGCGTTGGCGGAGTTCATCTCTCTGTTCCTGTTTGTGTTCATTGGAGTGGGATCGGTGATGTCCTATGAGAAGATTCACGTGGGTGACTTGGAAGCTGGTGGTCTGCTCATGATCGCCATCGCTCACGGTCTTGCCATTGCGATCCTGGTGGCTGCCACTGCTAACATCAGCGGAGGGCATGTCAACCCCGCTGTTTCTCTGGGTCTTGCTCTTGCTGGAAAGATCACCGTCATTCGCCTCGTCCTCTACTGGGTTGCCCAGCTCTTGGGCGCCGTCGCTGGTATGAATCCACGACTCTGTTTTTTCTACCCGGTTTTGTTTTCGGTGCCCACTTGTCCTTCACTCTCACAACGAGCTCCCTGTGTACAAGCATTGACCTCAGCATTCTTAACTATGCCCAATCAGAGGAAGTGGAGTCTATGATTTCCAGTTCTAATCAATTGTGCCTATCCGAAGCTTCTACTACATATTGCTACAATTTATCAGCGACTCTCAATCATGAAAGAACCACATGATCGATCACTTCTCTAGCGCACTAGTTTCCTAGATTGTTTCAGAAGCTGATAGTTAAGCTTGTGCTTGATACAGAAGTCCACAAGCTGTGCATTGTGTGCAACCGAAAGGGTTGGGGATTCAGCGTCTGATAGTGAGAGATGTGGTTTTGCAATGTGCAGGCGCATGGGTTCTTAAAATGGTCACCACTGGAGAAGTCGTCGCCCGCCACGCTATTGGAGTGGGCATGACTCCCTGGGCTGCGGTGCTGATGGAGATCGTGCTCACCTTCACCCTCGTATTTGTGGTGTTCGCCACCGCTGTGGACCCCAAGAAGGGCACCGTGGGAGTGATCGCTCCCTTGGCCATCGGTTTCACTGTTCTGGCTCAGATCTTTGTGGGAGCCCCCTTCTCCGGCGCTTCAATGAACCCTGGACGCTCCTTCGGCCCCGCTGTGATCGCCATGGACTTCACCAACCACTGGGTGTACTGGGTTGGCCCCTTCATTGGTGCTGCCCTGGCTGCGCTCATCTACGATGGCGTGTTCATCTCCCCCTCTCCCCCCGCAGGCCACCAGGCTATCCCCAGCGACTTCTAAATCACCACGATGACATATTCCATCGCACCTAATGGGTCTTCTCCACCTCCAGCCTTCGTGATTCACTTTTGTCAGGAGTGAAAAATGGAGAGGCAACGTCGTGATCTGGTCAGGTTGCGATTGATCTGTACGAGTAAAGGTTTTTGGTGACAGTGGCGGTGATTGCTCTTGCCGCCGAGGTGTATGTTTTCATTGTATATGTTCATAAATCAAGTGTAATTGCACACACTTTTTCCCACATTTCCTTCGTCTCGCAGTCTCTACCATTCGCAATCGTTTGTACATTGATTTGCCTGCTTGTCTGCTGATTGAATTGTCATTGTTCTGAGCCCATTGTTTGCTATTCCATGATTCAGCTTCCTACGCTCAATGTGGGGTATTACACAAACGCTAGTTACATGCATAGACACTTCATGAAGTATGCTCTGTTTTTGTGTGCATTGTGGTACCCAGATAGTGAGATCGGATGATTCGAGCTGGGTACAGCACAAACCAATTGCACTTGCTGCATTCGCATTTGCTACAATAAATCTCACTGCAGTTGCTCGTACAAACATCGACTGTATACTGAACCATTCTTCCATCACTTCATTCAAGCCACGGTGAATTCACTGAAACTGTCATTGAAATCACTTTTTCTGCACTCATATTCTCCATTGCAGGTGTGGAAAAAAAACGCCAGTTACCAGTTTTCTAAAGGTTATCTAAAAGCAATTGCCAATTTTCCAAGGCAAGGAAGATCTGTGAAGATAAGCTCCAGATGCTACTCTTAGCCCCTGGTCCAACAGTCTTCGTGATCAGTGCCAGTGTAGGTGTTACGGAACACAGTGAGCAGTTTTTGTTTTCTCCAAATAAATCACTACTTGTTACATAGTCACTCTTTGATGCCAGGCCCAACCTAATGAGACTGTGAATCGCAGTGCAGCAGAGGCAGCATGATAAATGATTCTTTTTTGATCATTTTTGCTATATTTTTTTTTGTTTCCTTCTCTCAGGAAGGTCGCAACAAAAGAAGTCGTGCTTGCGTGTCAGCATCTTTGCTAAAGGACCAATTAGTAGTAACAAAATCAGACGTCCTTTCAATTCAGCTGTACTATGTAAAGATTGGATCGTCAGGCTGTTCCTGCAACCACACTCTAATGACTCAAGGATTCTTTCTCTTTCTCTCCAAACAGTATTACTATACAAGGTTCAAATCGACTAGAGCAAACAGGGAAACTATGGTGGGGATTTGACAGCGGCACACACCTCGAGGGCCAATATTCCCTTTTGTCTACATGACAATACGACACAGTGCTGCCAAGTGGAGGCCAATCCAAAGAAGTTCAAATCTCTTGTCTGGATTCTTTTTCCAGCTTTTCAATAGGAGACATCAAACAAGGAGCATTGTCGTGTGGATTATTTTTTAGGGAAATAGAAGACAAATATGGAATCTATTGGAGAATGTAATTGCTATGTTATGGAAGGAGGAAGATAGAGCATAATTTATAGTGAATAATAATTGGATGCAAAAAGAGAGTAATACAAAGTTTTTTTTAGTTTTGTATCAATTTTATATTTTATAACCAATTAAATTTTTTTTTTGGATAAAATCAAATATTTTTCTACTAAGGGCATCAATTGCATATTCAATTATTGTATTGGATGACATTGATTCTTATGAAAGATTTAAAAAGTAAGGTTTTTCTCATCTAAAATCTACCAAAAAAATAAAAAAAATATAGTTGAGTTTGGTTTCTTTACTTTTTTTGGTTTTTTTTGGAACAAAAGAATGCAAAATTCTTTGCTACTGGTAGTAGAATAGAATGTTAATATATACATATCTATATATCTAGTTTAATAATGTGGCTATTTATATTCTTATAGATCTTAATGACTATTTGGTTGAAAAGTGTCTTTAAATTAGATAACAATATTAAACAAAAGCACATACATTAAAGAATTTCATAGATTTTGAATCTAATTTGAATATTAAAAAAAATTCTAAATGGTCCATATATAATTAATATAATTTTATAAAAATCTAATAATAGATTTTTATATTTTATACTCACATATTCTATAATATTTATGATTATAGATTATATAATATGTTTTATCTTCTTCAAAGTCTAGACTTTGACTTGATAAATTATATATTTTAAATTTTTTTTAAACTAAAGTTTTTAAAAATTAGAATCAAAAGTAAGAAGCTATAATATTTTAATTATAATATAATAAAAGGTTTTTTTTAAAAAAATAATGGTTTGAAAATAAGTGTATCTTAAAGATTACAAAAATAATGATTTAGATAGAATTATAAAAGAAAAGAACCATGTTGTTTTAGATGTATTAAGCATAAAATTATTTCTAAGATTCATAGAAAATATTTTTATTTATTTGAATAAGATATAAAAAAATAAAAATCTATATGTGGAATAATTTTTTCTTCTATATATCCATTAAAATATCCTTTGATAATAATAAAAAAATTAAAGCCAATTATTTTTACATCAAATCTTATTTTAAAGATATTTTTATTTTCAAAAGAAGATAGAAGCATACTTAATAACTTTTGCATTGTTACTAAGTTGTATATTAGTCAAAATAGAGATTGTGCTTCATATTATAGTTTAATTGTACAATTATACTATTGGTGTTTTGGTAATGTTTTTGCACTTTTTTTTTTCTAATACATCCTTAAAGTTATTATATTGATCAAATATACTTCTATTAATCTTATTAATAAAAATATTTAAAGACATAACATACATTATAAGTATTTTATTTTATTGGCTTACTATGCAAATATTGTAGCTTTCAAATATTTAGTATACACACATACATGGGTGTTGCTAATGCCACCATAGTTTTTGCTATTGCCACCACAACTTGCCATCTACCACATGCCATCACAATTTTTGCTAATGCCACCACATGCTGCACTAAACTTGTGTTGCACACCACAATGAACTTTATACAATACACTTTGAGCTTTTTTCTACCTCCAAACAAATGTAGAACCTTGAATTGGATTGTCCCAACTTTTTAGCATCTCTCCTAATCAAAATTCAGGTGACGACTCTTCTAAAGTAAGTAGAGAAATTTTTGAATAAGATCCAAGTTAATATTATAGCTTCATATAAATTGGAAAGTAAATCTAATTTATTGATTGAAATTTCTCTGCTCCAAAGGGGTGCTGCAAAGGGGTCTAGAAGTAAAGTAGAAAGGCATGGGACCAAAAAGCATAAAATAAAATTGGGTGGAATCAACTCTTTCAGCAGTAGCAGCAGCTTGTACTTCCAGGTAAACTGGTGGAAAAGGAAACTTGACAGCCTTGATGTTGGCCCAGTGTGCTTGATGATAGTGTCCAGGCTGTGCAGAACAGCAACAGATCAAGACCAGCTACACTAAATGACCTCACCTTAGTATTAAAGAATAAAAATTAAATCGAGTGGATGAAAATATGCTATAATTCTAATCACATACTGTGCAAATTTTGTGCATGAGAAGTGGGTATTTGCCAAATTTGTCAGAGATATAGATGTGACTAAGATGTGGAACATCATTCTTCAATCAGTGGTTGTGTCTGTAGCTAAGTAAATCCTGTACCTTGGTTTATGCTGAAGGGCTTTGGCAACACTTCAGGAATGTTAATCTATGTGGTGTTGTTGATACCTGGTGAGGACATATGTAGGATCAAGGGTCCCTCAAACAGTAGTAATTGTTTTTAAAAATAAAAGTAAAATTATTTAAAGAGAAAAGTGAAAAAGAAGAGGAAGGAATGAATGAAGAAGGATTAGGAAAGGAAAAAGAGAAGAATAATCATTGTACTCACAAATGTTGGATGATAGCTTTAAACTCTGGATACTCACATTTGGGATAATGAATTAAGAATGCACATATTCATGAGTGTAAGGATTTCAGAGCAACAATGAAGACGACCAATGGAAAATGTTCATGACTTTCCAAGCTTCTTCTATAGTCTAATTACTCTTCATACTTATTCATGAAATATGTTGCTATGTCATAAATTTTGTACTCACAAAAATCTAACTGAAAACATTCCATGGGATTATCAGCATAATTAACATGTTGTTATCATATACTTTGTATATAACATCATAGTACTATTTATAACACAAATATTACAAATTAAAATTTTAACAGTCATAAGAATAGTATTTGCAGAGTGCTATTAACAGGACATCAGAGTGATGTACATCTTAGAAGAGTGATTTAACTGCAACCAATCATTCAGAACTTATGTTTTACTTCATGCTGATTCTATAGTGGGATTCTATAGTAAGATTTCTATTTATTCTACTCTATTTATTCAAATGGAAAAAGATTCTGTTCTATTGCAATATTCTATTGATATTAATACGAACTTTCTCATGCAACAAGTTGTTCAGCTTTGAGAGATTTCTTGGGTGGTCGAGTTAGTACAATTATCTGCTACTTGCAGCAGAGGGACCGTATTATACAAATGCATAAGTTCGGAACATTTCAAGCTTAGCTTTGTAGGAAATTAGCATTTTCAAGTAGATTTTACCGATCCTGATTACTGCATCAGAAAGCATAAAGAAATTTGGCATTTATACAATTAGATGGGTCCACTTTTGTTGGAAAAAGCCACACTTCACATCGACTGAACGACAACAACTCTCGCAAGACACCTCAAAAAATATCGTTCCTCAACCATACAGCTTGAAAGAAACAGGCTTCAACAAGCCATATAGAGATACGATGACACATAATCGATCGATTTATCAGAAGAGTTCTGCTGAAAAAATGCTGTTCTTTCAAGTCTAAATTCTGACATAAAATAAAACAGCTTCCAAAAGCTAACCATAATGCAATTAGACATTCTGCAACATATCTCTAGAGAAGAATCTTGTAAACTTGCAGCCATTCTGGCAGAAAACAAAAAATGAGGCGATACATCACAAATACTTAAGAAAATAATCTTTGGTAATCAGAATAGACTAGCAAGAATGGTTTTGTCATGCACATCTAAAGGTGTGAATACAAGGCTACCATACCACACACTGATGAAAGTAGGGTATTGCAGCGCAAGGATCGCAGCAAGACCGATATATCTCTAGCAAGCTGCTCGCGTCACATCTTTCGAAGTGGAAAAGTCTCGAGTCAAGATCTTAACGAGGATAGTTGCCGTCTTCCAAATAGGATTACATACCCTACTTTTCGCGCTTGTAGATTTTGGCCAAAAATGATTTCAAAACCACCTGGGTCAAACTCAACAAATCAGTACTAGCCAGATCAAAAGGAATAGGTAAGGGAGTCATCAGTAAGCTGGAAAGAGGTAGTAAGATGCACGCAGGGTAAGGTTACTCACTCGCAAGGCTTGGTCATCTAACTTTTCAATGTCGGCAATAAGCTTTACGTAGCTGTCGCGTTCATAGTCCTCAAAAGCTTTCTGAAAACACACAATCCTATTAATCAGCATTTCACAGGTTTAGACCAATTCAAAAACCGAATAAAAGAGCACCCGTAGAGGCTCCTCCTCCAAGAGCACAGTCTGATTAGGATCCAAGAATTCGAATGTGGCATTAGTAAACTTGAAAATCATTCCGCTCACCTGCAGTTCAAGTTCATTGTAAACGCGCTTTACTTCAGCTACGCACGCTGGGTCCTTCTTTCCATATTTTTCCTGAAACATGAAATAATAGAATTCTCAAGTAAGAACACACAAATAAGTAAAACTTAGAAAATATAAGTATATAAAAACACATTTGAGAGAAGAGCTCACCTTCAATAACTGTTTCTGGGATTCATTGGCACGCTTTAAAGCTTGAACTATCAGCCAGGAGCATTTAGTATCTTCAATGTCAGTTCCGATCTGTAGCCAAGCACAATATTCAAACTGCATATTTAGACAGCAAACTCATGAACAAGATTCACTACTATCTTCCTACTGAAGATGGCATTGAGGGCGCAAGGAACTCAGATTGATTTCAACGACTACTAATGCTGAGTGGGATAAATTAATGAGATCCTTTATAAATAAGATAACCAAATAACTAGGTCGAGTGCAAATTTCGACAATGTATTATGTATGCAGAGGTTTTAAGATACGATACACGAACACTCCTTTGTTTCATCCATAATAAGGAGGTTAAAATTCGAGGCAATCACATACCTTTCCAATCACTTCTGGCGCGCCGTAACAGTCCAGATAGTCGTCCTATAATACAAGCCATTTCAAAGCTTCAGAAGTTTTAAAGATAGATCTACAAAAATTCGACATTTCAGGAGCTATACAATATCATACCTGGACTTGGAAGTATGTGCCCATCTGTACAAGGACTTCCTTAGCTGCCTCAAACTTGGCTACGCTCGTCTCCCCCGCTAAAAGCAAGGCACATGCCACCTGCAACACATCAGAATTCAGTAAAGTAAACCTCAAAGTGATTTGAGCAGGAGGAACAAGAAAATCCCACACGTATAGGGATCATGCTCTGAAGCTACAGGCTACACGTAACAAACTTTGACAGAGCAATTTAGTTTCAAACGGTATCTGTCTATTACAGATGGACTACCGAAGGACCATGATAGTATGTTCCAGACTTTCACATGCTTTATTTCGACCCTACAATCAGCAAAGTAAGATAAATTGATTTCCTGATTGCATATATTGCCAGATACTCCACAGAAAACACCTTTAACACATGTGACTAGTTGTCAAATATTCAAAAAATCAAAATTTAGAGCAAAGGAATCTTACAGGAAGATAAAATGAATAATACGCAGTTTTATATTTTACGATTCGAAGATAACTGCAATTCACAAAGTGCAATGCCTTGTCAACATGTATATTCACTGAACAATGACGTCATGTTACTGCATCAAGGAATTTTTTAACTGAAACAAATTACTATGCAAATAAATATATAAAAAAGTACGTAATATAAATGGTTCAACATCCAGTCATAATTAAGATACTTACGTGGGTAATACATATTTGGACAAATCAACTTCTCCTGCTGGAGTGGTGATCAGGTCCAACATCTGTCCAGAGGCTGTCTGATACTCGACCTGCGTCTCTCAACCTCCTGTACAAATCAGAAACTCTAACCCTGGATATGGTCCCTAAGAGAGCTAATTTCTATAAGATTTCTAGACCAACAGGAATGCCGGGAGGCAGAGAACAGAGAAAACTACAGGCAGCACTAAAGCACAGTAAGTAAACAGTTTAGCACACACTACAATATTGAAACTGAATTGCAAATACAGAACTTCCATGAGCAGGAATCATCATTGGAGGAACAAACTTACATCATTGAATAGGTCGACAAGTTCCACGTAGATCGGGGACTGCCGGAAATGTGTCTTCAGAACACGAGAAATATGCGTTCTCAAGATTATTCCATCGTTAATAGCAATGAGGCCAACCTGCACAGCAAGACGTCGTTTAGCTGTGTAACACGCTGACATATTTAGCAAACCGCGCATTGACTCTATGTGTGCCACATTCACGAAGACTTTGCACTGATAAAGGGATCAAATTGCCGCATCATTTTCCATCATGAATCTAAAACCCTCAGCTTCAAAAGTAGATCACCTTTGGAACGCGGTACCAGCAAGGTTGTCCTCGACGAGTGACTGAACTGTCCATAATATCATCCAGAACTAGGAAGTAGCCTTGCAGCTGTTACAGGTACAAATAAATAAATAAATAAATAAATAAACTGAGAGATTAGTCTCCAAAGAAATTGAATACTCGCGATACAAAAACGTAAGGTAATATGCTGAAATCGTGTAGTGAATATAATCAACAAATTGCACCATTTCCTTGAAGTTGAAGCATTATACCCACTCAATGCACCAACCAAGGGCACACGCATTGAAAGTATCTTGCTCAGAAAGTGATGTATCTTTCTTCAAAAGTTCCAAGCTGTGGACGACTGACAAACCTCTGTTCAATTTTCCTGCACAAGATCCGATGCATCAGAGTTGGAATTCAAATGCGAATATTCGCAAACCGTCTGCAGTTGTTTCCCTTGTTGGTACAGCTTCGTATAAAACAGAAAAAACAAAAACAAAAACAAACAGTAATTCGGTATGATTTCATTTCAAATAAATCGGAGGGCCTCTAAACGTGATGGGAGAGAAGAGGTCACACCTCCAGGCACAGTATAGTCCAGCATCTGCGCAAAATGAGAAAAAATAACAAAACACACAAAACAAAGGATGTACCGTAAGTCAATGAATCAATTAACTTAGTTTGTGCCAAGAGCCAAGTACAGGTTGACAGAGCCTCAGAATGGAGGAGAATAAAATTATCAGAATTTCTCCCTCAATTGTTGATGCACATAGAATTTTATTATGAGACGCAGTAAGTATGGGTTACAGAATCCAATAAAGATCTCAATAGCATATCTGCAACACAATGCGTGCTACTAGATGCATGACGTTTATATCGAAATACAGCGATAGCGTATCAAAACATTATAAAGGCAATACAGATAGAGATCGACGAAAGACAGGTGAGGAAGCCAAGTGACCTCTTCAACCCAAGCACGAGACTCCTCCGTGTATGTGACAAGCTCGGAATCGGATAGAAGCTCCTTCTTCAGCTGCTGGTAAACTTCCATAAACTTTTCCCGTCCCGCCGCATTGCTCTTCTTCTCCACCACCGCAGAGGGCACAGCTGCAGCGGAATCCATTTCCGCTCCTGACCTGCACGGTCCCACCAAACACACTCCATTGTTCAAACCTCCGAAGCACCTCGATCGATCTCAATAGATCCCATTGATCGCAGCGATGTTAAGGAAATAAAAAACAATGCGAGCCGCAGTTCGTTCAATCACAGGACGGACTCAACCTCCCGGGTATCACGCACCACCTCCACCTCTAAACCTCCAGCACTCGTTTAATATCCTCACAGCACAAGCATAGCAACCGAAGACACAGACACAGGCAAAAAGCGGAAAATGAAACTCAAAACATTAAGCAGAGAGAAGATCTAGCACCTGATGGAATGCGAATGGAACAGCCCGGATGGTGAGATGGCGAAGGCGCAGAGCAGGGGCGGATTCCGGAAACGCAGCGAGTGCATATGAAGAAGCACAGCCGTGCCGGAAGGGGCGAAGAAGACGAAGGGCTCCTGGATGAACAGTAGTGTGCGGTAGAGTGCTGGATGATATTATCCTCATTCATCGAGCACAATTGAGCTGGACAGGTTCTCCTGCATTGTGCCAGTGACCCGTGAAGAACTATACCATACATGGCATCCTTGGATATCTATTCTTCCACACACACACACATCCATCCAAAAAATCATTCATTTTTTGCAATTATCCTATACATTCATCTATCCATCCAAGCTGCAAAGAGCTAGTAGATAAGCATTGAAGTTGTTAGATTGGAGGTTTTTTTTTTAATATGACACACCATCACGATGTTTGTTGGAAAGCAATCAACTTGTGGTGTGGTGTAATGTTGTATTGTGCTATGCACTACAATACAAAATATTACATTGTATTCCAATAATATTTGTCCTACATTTAGAAAATTATTATTCCTTGTGTATTTCATAATGGATTGCAAGGCAATGAATTGAGCAAGGTATAAGTGTGTTGGAGTGTTTAGTTGAGATATTTGGCTTAGTAGATTTGTTTATTATATGATGTTGGTGGCAATGTAATTGTAGAGTAGATTCTTGGCACAATTGTGTTATTTCTTATTTTTGTTGGTTGAAGCATGGTTTGGTTCTATATGGCCCTTTACATATTTAGATACACAATTAAATTAGGATAGTAGTAGCAAGCAAGATATTGATGCATTGTTAGATTTAAAGGATGAAAAAAATATTGCAATTCAAATTTTTGTACATTAGAAGTCAAAAGCAAAGCTTATGGAATCATTAGATAATTATGTGCTTTGGAGATTTAAACCCAACATGAATTGAATACTTAATCTTTTGATCTAAGATTGAATGCACTACTATTGTATCATAAATTCCAATACAATACATATTATGCCATGAGTTCTTAATATATATTCTTGCTTTAAGTATCATTCATTGTTGTCATCTCTAAATTTAAAGATTAGCCTATGTATTATTACAAATCTTTTATCCCCCCTCCCTACTCTCATCTATATATATATATTTTTAAAACAAATTTTGTCATAGATTTTAGTTGTAGAATTTTATTGGTTGCTTATTTTTTGTCAATGTGTTATTTTATTGATACTTCAAATATCATTACAATGTGAATTTATGATACTTGGTGCTAATATTTAATTATATAAATAGAAAATTAAATATAGATAGTTGAGAGCATCTTAATAATTTTATAAAATTACCAAAAAACTATAGTACTTCGATGCTAAAATATTAAAACATGTTTTAAGCACTATATAAATATTTTTGTTAAAATATTAATAAATAATAAAATATAATAAAATAATTATAAATAAAAATATATTTATATATAGATAAAATATCTAATTTTAATATATATATATATATATATATATAATTTTACATAATAACTAAAATAAAATTATAATAAAAAATGATAAAACTATTTTTTTATTTTATTAAGTTGTTACTTTATTTACTTATTAATTTATTTTTATATTAAAATTCTCAATGATTTATTTGAAAAAATATTTTAATATATGATTATAAAAAACATATTAATGTATTTCTACTCTTGTCAATATCAAATTTATTTTTGGCAATAAATAAAGCACATCATTTATTCAATGGATGAAAGAAGCAAAGCCTTTGAAGTAGGCTCAATATTATTTGTGTAAAGGACTATTCCACTATAGTAACTATATGTTTTATCCATTGTTTTTATTGTAGCATTATAATATCAATTTATATACTGATTCATTGCCTCAATTTCATTTCAAGTTTCATATTCTCTTAATATCTCTTTTCTTTTGCATCTTTTTTTTTTCTCACTTTGTTTATGTAGGATTTTATTTTGCATCACATTTGCATATCTAATTGTCACTATAATTGTTGTTGTAGCTATTAACTATAGGTGATATTTTTTATAAAGAATCTCTTGATTAGAAGTGGTTTGTTCATATTCAAAATCATAAAATACTTTTATTTGTGTAACTACATTTTAAATTAAAGAACTATAATTTTAGTTATTTTTCTTAACATAGAAATATGATAATTTATTCTTTTTATTATAATTAATTTTTTTGTAATATGGATGCAATTATAGTTTTAACAACAATTATAGAATTTTTTATGGTCTTTATATTTTAAGGTTTAATATTTTAAGGTTTAATATCTTAAGATTTGAGAAAGGTTCATTTTACCAAAATTCTTCAATTCAACATAATTTTAGACTTACAATTATTTGTATTTTTCTTTTGGTAATAGTAAGCCAGAAATAAAAATAAAAATAAATAATAGTCTACACTATTAGATTTTAAAGAACAATAATATACATATTGATGGATGCTTAAATGTCAATGCATGGAACATTGATGTTGAAATATCAAAAAAGATTCACAAATAAAATTGTCTTGCATACAAACATACATATTTTATTTTAATACATATATATATATATATATATATATATGAAGTATCAAAATATTAAATTAAAATTAAAAATAGATATATTTAAATATATTTTAAAATAGATAAAGATAAATACTAATAATATATATATATATTTATATTTATATTAAAATCAAGTAGATTTTAAATTATTATAAAAATACTTATATTTGGATCTTAATAAATGTTCTACCAAGACAATAATAATTCTTTTATTCTAAAAATTATCACTAAATAAATATAATTCATAGTAATCTAAATAATAAATAAGGGCTTAGAATATTATTTGTCAAAATTAAAAAGAAATTTAGATCAAATAGCCTAAAAGAATACATATGTCACATAAAAAATTTACAGATTTTTTAGTGTAATTTATAGAGGTTTTTTGAAAATATTTATTATTAATTTTGAAAAATAGACTTTATTACAAAATTTATAATTATAGTCAAAATATTTTTGAGAGGTGCAGAAGCAACCATTAGTGTTAATAAGAACTCTAGTTTATAAAGCAACAAGTTACAAAGCAATAATGTCTACTAACACCTTGTCTTTTTATTATTATAAGAGAAGTATTAAGTTAGACATTTTTGTAGTTAAAATAATTAAAAATAAAAGATATTAAACTCTTTTGTAAGAAAAAAAACAATTTATAAGCCAATATATAGATGATTCTACTCTCATATATAGAAGAAAGACATATTGAACATATAGTTTAAATTCTACATAACTTTTATGTGTTGTGAACATTAAAAATTAATTGGGTTAAATTTGTAGAATATTGGTAATTTTGAAAAGACCTTAGACCACATAAGGAACATGACTTGATTGGAATTGAACAAAGAATAACAACATCAATAAAATTTTAGATTTTTAAACAAGAAGAATTCAGATAATTTTTTTAACATTAGAATTCAACAAAAATTGAATTATTGGCTTTTAATATGTCTTAAAGTGGAAAAGAAAATTATTATTGTCAAGAACAAATCACTCTCTTTCTTATATTATTTTGGTATTTTATAAACAAAGTGTTTAAAGGCAATATAAAAGATCAGATTTACAGTAAGAAATTTTTTCTAGAAATATATGTAATATGTAACTTCAACAAAAATAACATCACATGTTGAATGCAAATCTAAAATAGATGGTGGACTAGGAACTATTAATCTAAAAGATATAATATTTGTTTTATTATCCAAATGGATAATGTTAACATTCTAATTTTAAAAATATAAAATTCAATTAAATCTTTAAAAAAGACTTATATATATATATATATATATATATAAAACCACACAAGAATAGAATTTAGTAGCTTCATTCTATATGGATACTTTTTTACTTATCAAAAGGATATAATATGATTGAAAAATTAGTCTAGGATACATAAAATGTGGCATAATATGGTCAAATACATGTGTCTATGTCATCTAAGGTCCTATATAATTTGGAATGGATTATTTTAATAAGACGCAAAAAATCCTTATTTGACATTTTTATCTTATAAAAACAATTAGTATATTTTTACAAATGTAGAATATAACATATAAACTATATTTTTAAAAATAACCAAGACTAAGATTTAATTAAAATAAAAAGATCATAAATTTTGGATTATGTTTATTATTTTTTTACTATGGTGGTAAAAAATTCTTAACTTGGATTCTCATCTTAAAGAATGGATTGGTCTGTGTAGATCAATTTCAAACACAACATCATCTTATGTGTTTAAAATTTAAAATTATTTCTTATTATTTTTATAAAGCTACTATTTGATGGATATTAATTTAATAAAAATAAAACTATAAATTGGTGGTCATTAAATTATTGATTTATACTTAAACAAAGAATTTTCATTTAAGTTGAAAATAAAAATTTAAAGTCTAGGATTCCTAATAATTCTCATGGTAGGAAATATTTTGCATTTAGCTTAAATGGTACAATTAGAAAAACAAAATAAAATAAAATAATAATTATTTCTAAATATTAAAATCGTTCTACAATTAAGTAAAGGGTCTAAGATCTTATTGATTTAATTATAAGTGGCAATAGAAGAAAGAATTGATGATGTATTTTGCAAGTTTAGATTAAAAAAAAATTATTGCATCTAAGCTACAAGAGGTGAAACTTACTAAAGTTTTATTACAAAGAACTATATTTTAAAATTGCAATCTAATTGGCACAATGTTTAGTGTAACATGCAAGCAAACTAGGAAGATATGCTTATAAAGCTCATTTGGTACTAAGACATATCAATAAACAAATAGAAGGCACATATAAATTTGAGATATCATTACATTGTTAACTGTGTCATTGTCTAATAGTAGTATTTATTCTACATGTGTTTTAAAATTATACCTATGATAAAAAGAATTGGAATTGAACTACTTTTTTCAACAATTGGTCACAATTCTTATACAATGGGGACCATAAAGAACCTTCAATTCAATACAAGCAATTTTTTTGAGAAACTTTCTTTCACATTTGAAAGATTCAATTAAATTTGGTCATTACCAAAAGCCATGTGCATGCGGACCATACAACTTTCATACAATACAAATGCTGTTGAGATGAAAATATGGTGACACACAAAAATACAACACATATAATTAGGACTTATGTCTTATAGGAAAATCATACAAAATTAATTAATATTAAAAATAGAAAAAACCATGACACAAGCTGAAATTTCTTTAGACATGGCTAATAGCATCATTAGATACAACACAAGTATGACCATTAATAGAAATCCAAAATCCTTCACAGCAAAGTAATCATGCACAATCCACCTAAGGTTTAATAGTTTAGTAGGTAAGTGTTCCTTGGTTTACATGTACTCCAAGTCTGCCCTACAAGGCATCGTAAAAACTCTGGATGCTCGGTATTGTCCCTTTTCTAAACCTATGCAACGAGTCATTCCCTGTTTGTGCCAAAAAAGAATAAAGAATCAGTCGAAGAGGGATTACAACTAATGAAGGGACTTCCCTTAAACTTCTGCCTTAAATGAAGAGGAATTGAACGTAAAAGTTTGAATCCATTTTCTATTAGGTTACACCCAATAGCATTGGTGCCCACATCATACCCTCAAAACAGTAGGAACACTTTTACAAGCATTTGCAGGTTTTGTAATTAGAAAGGGCCAACGGATCAGATAATAAGATAGATCTGTTGCGCAAACGCACATGAACCCGTTATGCCAATTTTCGTCAGATGTTGCGACAGAAACCTGCAATTGCAAACGGTAAACTAAATAGCAAAACTACACTCATTAGTCTGAAAGACTAATATATTTTCCTGATTTTTCCCATCCATCTCTGCTATGCTAAATTTAATCTACTCAGCTGATTTCTTGGACTTTTTCTTCTTCTCACCACTTTGCTCACCGTTTGCAACCTTTTGCTTTTTCGATGATGAGGGTGTTGCCAAATAAGCTTCAATTCCTTGAGCTTGGTTTCCTGAGGTACTCATGTTTTTCATCTTGCTCTGCGAATCAGAAACTCACAAAATAAGAGACGAGCATAAATAAAACTCAGCAATTCATACATGTGGTGGCAAAACCCGAGAAAAAGTCATTCCAAAACTTTGTAAACCAGTTAAACCTTTCTTTTTCGCCTTCAACCATTTAGGTTTAGTATCAAGCACCTAAACCAACAAGTTTATTATTTACCGAATAAAATGATCATGAATGTTTAAATGCCAGCAACGCAATGTACACAGCACACGCCTAGTTATCATATGCATGAAAATGGAAAGTAAAGTAAATGTCCAGAAAGTTAATCCGATAAGACGGACCTTGAGTGACGCGGCCATAGCGGCGACATCGTTCTGACTAGATCGATCTGCCTTCGTGGAAGTCTCTGCAGTCCTCTTTTCTTCCTGAACCATAAACAACAGTGTTTCATAATCAGACGACCGATCAGCGTGGAGTATATTATGTCAAAGTTCCAAGCCATGCGTGTGATAAGCAACTCAGATTGCAACATGCTCAATATAACTCCAGATCGCAACTGAATCTTCGCTAGCTAATAGCAATTGCCTATTAAACTTTGCTGCTTGTCGTAAAAATGGTTGTCTATTCAACACAAAAGTGCAAGGATTCACAAGGATGTAGTTCAACAACCTTAGGAGCTACAAATGCAGCCTCACGCTTGCGCTTGTTTTCGACAGCCTTTTCACTCTGTTTCTCCTTTTTGGCTTCCCATTTTTTAGCTGCCTTCATTTCAGCACTGAGAAAGTACTCTCCACTCTCCAATTGTAAGTCCACCTGAATGTTGAAGTAATGTAGGTTAAGCACAAGAGAACAAACACACAAGAGCATAACAAGAAAGTTGCTGCAGATAAGACCTAGCATACAATGACTACACTTGGAGCAGCCTGTCATACCTAGTTGAAAAATGTGGGTCACATTCTTGATCACCATAATTACAGGTACAAGTATGAATAAAAATTGCAAATCGAAAGTATACCTTGCTGGGTTGTTGAGGAGGTGGGAAAGGTGTGTAGTCCTTCTTTTCCTTATCCTTGCTGACCTTCTTGGCTTTGACATTCTTCCTGTAACATTCACGCTAATGTTCAGTCTACAAGAGTTTCAAGACAGACTTGTGCGAAGTACCTTAATAAAAAGATGGAAGGATATAGGCACTTTGAAAATATAACTTTGGAAACGGGCATAGAAATATACTTCTTGAATTTTGGCAAAAATCTATCCCAATTTTGGTCCTTGAGCTCGGGGTCCTTAGCAAGCTCTCGCTTAATCATCAAAGCCTGTTCTGACCAGAAAATCAGGGTAACCAAGTCAAACAGAAGTAAACATAAAATAAAATGCAATAAGACACGAACAAGGGATACCAGATAGTGCCTGTTAAATGCCGATTATTGCACTACAGGCTAAGAAGTCACAATTACCTTGATGTGGTATATGGGATGCACATTTTTGATGCAGTCTTCAACAACTCGACGTACAGCCTTAAGGCCCTTCCAAGGTCCCATTGCAGAGACTGTGGAACCCTGAAACATTGATAAACATCGAATTGAACACTCACAGAAATCAATAATACAACTCAAAAATCCTGAAGTACAGATCCTTTTGTAACACTTGATGGAATGAACTCCACACAAAATATCTAGTATTGTATGGCATGAATCAGTCAACCACGAAATAAACATCTGAGAGACCTCCCATGCTAAAAGCTATAATTATCCCCCACCATAGCATGTTAACTATTAATTTGGGATTAAAGTAATTCAAGACGATTGTTAACCTAATAATCTGATTAAATTAATGCTTCTAAATAACAACAACAACAACAACAATAATAATAATGATAATAATAACAACAACAACAACAACAACAACAACAACACACTAGTAGTAATAGTAATAGTAGAACTTATTAAGGTTACACCTTCACATTAATATCCATGATATAAAACTAGTTCCGCAAGGTAAAATAAAGAAACCCACCTGAACAAGGACGTAGCAACCTGTTAGAAGTTCAAGAGCCTTCAATGTAGCACCATTGGGACCCAACAGCCGTTGCCTCCTCTTTACAAACCTTTCCTACACATACACACAACGAATAAAAGAAGGAATATTAACAAAGATAATAGCATGTCATAGCAAAACTTGCCTGCCAAATGTATAAAAGCACAAAACAATACAAACGCAGACTAAAACTTAATATGGTTTTTATCTTATGAATTCACTTCGATTCAGATGTACTGTATTACAGTTCAAACTCACCTTATTACGAATAAGGTTGCCTATTTTAATAATGTCACATTGCATGTCGTCCTCCAAAATTTTGAGTGCCTGCGATCAAAATAGCAATGAAAACAGTGATGAGAAGTTCAGAATCTATATATATATATATATATATATATATATATATATATATATATATATATATAAGCACACACCCACAAAAGTCTGATTAGTGAACGCTATACACAATTTTCATTCTTTCATGCCATAAAGAAAAATGTATGTAAACGGAATATCTAAATATCCTACCTGAGATGCTGGGACACTCCTAGACAAAAGCTTCATGAGATCACGAGCCTTCATGATAATAAAAGGGTCTCGCGTCTTCCTCGTTGTTGATACAGTCATAGATCCTTTCACCTGCATGTTTGCACCAGCGCGTGTTACTTCTAATTTTAAAAGCGGGGTACAGTCTACTGCATATTTTATCAATATCATTATGAAATCGGATGACCTCGTATAAAACCTCAGAGTAACTACTGAAGCAGTTCGGTGAAATCGTCAGATAAGTCTTGAATAATAAAATTCGGAGTAACCATTACACAGCGCTCAGGATTTATGGAGTCAATGTAATCCAAGTACAAGGTCTTACCAAATCTAGTTCGGCTTTGATTCCGTGTTCCTTCAGCGCCTGCGTGATCACTGGCCATGTTTCTCGCAAGTACTTTTCTACATCCTCAAGTACCAGTAACGATTCATTGTTAAAAACTCCTACAGTAACAAATACAAGAAAGTCCCATAGCGACCGATAATCTAACATCACCTCAACAGGGCTTCAATTCACCAACCACAAAGAAAGCCCGCGAAAAGGTACATTCACAGATAACGAATAAACTGTCTGCTAGTTGCGCACCGCCTCGCAAGAGTTCAAAGACCTGAAACTTAAACCCTGACACAATTCACCCAAATGTTTGGTGAATGTACCTCTATACGCTGGAAATAAGGTAGCGAACGAGCTCTCCTCCAGCATACCACCCTCGTTGAACGAAGGGTCAAATTTCTCGAGCTTCCAATGCTCAATATCATCAGTATCCCAGGGCTTCGGTTTATCATGCTTCCCTTTGTGCTTTGGCTTCTTCCCGATTACTTCAATCTCCAACTCTGGACCAACCTCCTTCGTATCCTCGTCCCTCTCGAGGGAATCCATATCCCTAACATATGCAATTCGTTCAACAACATGGATACTTAAGCCATAAACCCTAAACCCTGAATCTCAAACACAAAACCTAATCTAATGC
This sequence comes from Physcomitrellopsis africana, assembly GCA_036785485.1. Taxonomy (NCBI): domain Eukaryota; kingdom Viridiplantae; phylum Streptophyta; class Bryopsida; order Funariales; family Funariaceae; genus Physcomitrellopsis; species Physcomitrellopsis africana. Next base: position 60,366 of record JAWRVF010000579.1, read on the forward strand.
GCGAATTTCATAACCTACATTCCTCCAGTATTCGATATCGATAAACCCGAAAACTCTGGTTCGCATCCCACTACAATCTGAGCATAAAATTCGAGTACAGGTCAAGTGACTTACTCAGTTGGTCCTTGCTCCTGATAAGTTTACCAATCGAATCCACTAGAGACTTGGACTGAAGAACCGTGCAAGCTCAAAAGATGCCAGCGGAGTCTGCGAACTACAGAGAGAGAAGAGCCTGAGTCGCAACACAGGATTGTTCTGGAAACCTCCAAGCCCTAAAAACACAGTTACGAAGTTTAACGCTCTCGGAGACAGCAGACGCATAAACCTCTCAGGAAATTACGAGACATGATACCCTGGAGATACCTAGGTGTAGAAGTCCGCCTCCTCGAACGCCATGCTGAGAACCACTTACGGGATTGAGGCCCTGTCATCTGCGTATTGCGAACGATTTCGAAAATTCCGTTCTCTTTCTTATTCTGTTCATCTACGTCTTCAATTAACCAAGTCTTTTTAATCAAGAATAGGCAAACCATAAAAAAGATAAATAAAAAAATTAAGAATGAATATAATAATATCTTTAAAAAAAATTTAAAAAAATGGTTTATTTTATAAAATGAGTTTTAATGTTAATATATTCACAAATAATAATCATTTAGAACTTCAAATACAAAATTTATACATTCAATTTGATGATATTTATTTTATTTGTAGAGATCTTATCAACAACTTTGACAATTTGAATTTATTTTTATATTCTATATATTTTCAAGAAGTAATTTGATATTGTAGGTTCATCAAAATATCATTTCTAACAATTTATAATATAAAGTGCACTAAATTTGAATGCATAAAGATGTAGAAGTTGGTCTAATTTTTTATATGATAATTTTTGTTATAATATCTTTTTAATTAAGAAATATATTACTATTAAAAGATAAAAATGAAAAGATAAAAATATAAAATATATATTTGATAAATAAATTGGACTACTTTATAGAATGTATATTTAATAATATAATATTATTTTAAGAATAAATATTTAAGTAGTAGATATTTTTTATAGAAATATTTATTAGTTTATAAAAAATTCTAACATATGAATTTTACAACAATGACTCATTTTAAAAGTAATTATTTATGAAAGTACTTGACACATACTTAATATCAATTATACACTTTTAAAGATAGATGATATGTATACACAATTATTTTATCGTGGAGTATTTTTTACCTTTTAACAATACTTTTTACCAAATACTTTTAAAACATGCATTATTTTATTCTTGTCAATACACAATATCTTTAAGAATCATATGGTCCTTCTTTGTAGTAGATTGGCAAGGTTACAATTATTAAAGATTATTTAATCTATTGATAGATTTGAATATTATTAATTATTAATTATTTATATTTTTTAATATTAAGTTCTTTTTAATTTTTATTCTAAAATAATTAATAAATAAAATAATAACACTTAATATACTTACCGATCTAATAAAATAAAAACAATTTAAACTAAGATTTTATAAAATTCGAATTCTAATTCTAATATAATTTATTTCTAATTAAAAAAAACTCATTGTAATTGTTATAAAAAATAATTTAATTCAATATTTTTTTTAAAAAAAATAATAGTATATTCATGAATCTTATATTATAAATTTTTTGTTAAAAATATATTATTAAAATATATATTTCTATATGTATTTATATAATAGAAATAATAGCATATATTTTAATGAATACTATAACACTACTTTAAAAAAATTACTGTAATAAACTTTCTTGTATTTATTTTATTGATCATTATTTAATATAATATTCTTTTTGAAACAATTGCACGCACAATAAGGTGAGGAGTTAAAATATTTATTTAAATACACATAAGGCATAAAATCAACATATTTAGTATAAAATATTACAAGAAATAAATATTTAAAACATTAAAATTAGATCTTTTAAAAAATAATATATAAAAAATTAGTGTACATATATATATATATATATATATATATATATACACACACATAATACAACAAATTACAAACTTGGCTTAAAAGGTCATATTTAACTTCAAAGATTTTGATTAAATCCAAACCTTTATAAAATCACATGATTTAAAGTTAAAATTAAAGTAAATAATCCTAAAATTAGTAAATTTTAATTTCAATTTATATCTTTTTGCAACTCACTTAAAATTAAAGCTAAAACATAAATAAAGTATAGTTATTCATCAATAAAGTATAGTTATTCATCAATAAAGTATAGTTATTCAAGTACAAGATTAGAAAATTACATGATAAAAAAATAAAAAAATATTAATAACAATTGAAAGATTATCGTCATAATTAAAATAATTAAATTATTTTAATAAAAATTTCATTGTATTGTTAAAAATTATTATTATTATTATTATTATTTTTGCATATATTCAGTAATTGTTTATGACCACATCCAAAATATTTATATTGAGATTGAATATCAAGGTGATTTTTGAAAATTTCAAAACAAGTAAGGTATCAAATATTATTATAAAAATATTAAATGACTAATATATTATACATAATTTAAAAAATAGGATTTAAATACAGAACTATAATTTTTATTTACAATTTCAAAAAATTAAATATACACCAAGAAAAAATTATAATATTTTTAGACATGAATATTCTAGTAGAGTTTTTATTTTTAATATATTAAAAAATTATTAAGCTTTGTAATTAAAAAAATTTACAAAAGCAATAAATTAAACAAAATTAAAAGATATAAATTATAATATATAATTAATTTTAAATTAATATATATTTTATATTTTGTACCATTATAGATATAATACATTCATGATCAATGATTATACTTTCATAGGTATTGATTATGCTTAAATATAATTCATTTCTTAAGCTATATGTATTTGGTTATATATAAATATATATATATATATATATATATATTCTTGTACTTTTTGAGTACTAAACATTAAAATTTAGTCATTCTTCCTTTACTTTAATTTTTTTTGAAATATACTACTTATGTGTAAATAAAATATTCAAAGAATTTAAACTGTGAAGATTAATACTAAAAAAATTTCATAAGCTCAATAAAAAGGCAGGAGATTATATATATATATATATATATATATATATATATACCAGTTCATTAAATTATGGTGCATTAAATTGTGACATATCGAATTGAAGAGCTTGATCTTATTTATTCATAATATGATTTTTTTTAAACCTCTTTTTATTTATTTTTTAAAAAATTATTACTTATTTTGATGATTTATTATTTAATATTTTATATCAAAAAATTTATATAATTATAAATATCATATTCAATTAACACAAAATAAAAATATAAACTATATTTTTTTAAAAAAATAACTTTCATTGTATAACCATTTTATATTTATTTTTTTAATGTTATTTTTTGAATGTTATTTTTTTATACTATTGAATATGTACTTGGTTGCAAAATTGAATATATACCTGGTACCAAAGTTGAAATGTAGCCAACACATCTTTAAACATGTGATGTGGATTTACTATAATGTATGTATACTATAAACCACTTGTAATTTTGAGCATCTTAGAGGCTGTTTTTAAATAAATCTAGCTTGATGGCTTTACAGATTTTGCCATTGAGGTTGATGGTGTTGTGGAGCTTAAGTACATGAGTAGTTGGACATATACCACCTTTGTATATAGACATGTAGATGGCCTTTTGGAGGATGGTGGTTTACACATTTGTTATTAGAGTTTGATCTAATGGAAAAATAAGATGTTTAGGAGACTAGAGAAGGTTGCATTCATGTGGAATAAATTATTGAGTGTCTTGGAAATAAAAAGAAAACATCACCATGAGGTTGGCTATTAAAAAAAGTGGTTGTATTTGGAAAACAAGTGGTTGTGCCAAAGATGCCAAAGGTCCTTAGATTAGATTGGCAGCATCATGGTTTAATGTTTACTTGTCAAGAAAGGCTTCGGACTTGCAAGTGTAAGCGCGAGTGTGTAGGCGGCAATTGCCTTTACTTGAAATAACTTTGTGGTTAGCCATTTGTGCAGTTATTGTAGTTAGAATCATTAGTGTTGAAGTTTAAACTTAAATCATGGTTATTGGATATTAATCTAAATATTATACTTATTAAAAAATATAAATCTATCAAAAGACTATTTAAATTTATATAATATATTATTACCAAAAAAAAAAACAAAAAAAAACAAAAAAAACAAACATAATATTTAGTGAATCTAAGATCCAAATTTGTATACTTTAAACAAAAGAAAATTTAAAATTTGGTAGATTATAATATTTTTTCTAGACTTAGTTTTATTATGAAAAAGACTTATTAAGATTTTTTTAAATAAAATTTACGAAAGATTCCAAGTTAAATTTGATGGATTATTTTCATGTAAATTACCAAGAACTTACGTTTTTTAATTACAAATTTATTTTTGGATTTAATAAGTTTTTTTCTAAAATTTGAAAGTTTTAACATATTTAAGTTTTAGAAAATAAATTTATTTATTTTATTTATTTTATTCAATCTCCATTAAATTTCTAATATTTTGGATTGATTTGATTATATGTTTATATATTCAATTATTTATGTGTTAAAGATTGTGTATGTTACTGATATTTTATTAATATATGTGAGTGTGTGTATATATATATATATATATATGTATATCTGAAATGATTATAAAATTTATAAAATTCAAGTTATGGTTGTTAATTGAAAGGTTAAAATTTTAGTATAAAATATTTATAGTTATTAGATGTATAGTACAATATTTAATTATTCCTTGTAATAATTTCTAAAAGGTACATCAGAGTCTTTTCCTACAACTTTTGAAACATTTAATTATAAAATTAAGATTTCACAATAATGATAATTTATATATTTACAAAATATTTATCAAATTCTAATAAACTTTAAGATTCATTTTTTAAAATGTAATTTAAAAATTTTAGTATATTATGAATATATATGTATATATATATATATATATACATAAAAGTGTGTGTATGAACTTAATTGTTAGCATTATATATATGTATATATGTATATATTTCAAATCATAATTTGTACATAATTTTTATTTATATGTAAATTCTTTAAACATGTATGTATATAAGCACATCTTCTTCATATTAATATTAAATGTGTTCTTTTATTTATTACCATAATGTACACAATTAATTATGAGAATGTAAGAACATGTGGATGTTTTGATGTGATGCTTTGATTAAGTGATTAGAAAGACCTCAACTATGTACTATTTTCTATCTTTATTTGTTTATTTGTTTGTATTTTTTTTTTCTTTTGGTTTTTATTTATGCACACTTAATAATTGTTTCAACTGATTAGAATTGTGATGTGAAAATAAGACATATTCAATGTATATAACTAACTAAATAAATAATATATATATATATATATATATATATTAAAAATATTGTTTAGATAATTTATTAGATTTTTATGTTTTATATTTGAAAAAACATATAAAAAAACTTAATGTATATTTTAATAGATAAAATAAATAAATTCTAATTCTAATACCTTTTGAATTACTAATTATTTAAATTCTAATATTTAATAATGTAGTCAAGTTTTTAATTATTATATTTTGAACATCACAGTCAAATATAATTTATTTTAAAATCAATAAATGAAAAAATAAAGAAAAAAATTATATACATGATTTAGAATAATTAAAATAGTTACATACATTGAATAGAAGCTTATGAAGTTTTTTTGTATACCATAAATTTAAAAATTAAAATATAGTTATCAATTTGTTAAAAAGCTAACACAAAATTTGAATTAGTTAATTATTATCATCCATTGCTAGAAAAAAATATCAATTAGCAAAGGTTATTAATCATCAAAGGTGGAGTGTTGAAGGTAGGATAGAAATCATGCTTGTCAAGGCCTTACAATCTAGGGTGCTAGCTTTTGCCTTGGCAACCAGGTGGCCTCTATTAATTACCTCTACTAATTATCTCTATTAATTAACAAAAAAATAAATAAAATCAATTAATTATTAATAATCAAAGGTTATTAATTATGCACCACATAATAGAGTTGGTTCCTAAAATTTTGATTGATTATTGGAGGTTATTATTTTTTGGGGATTAATTATTGGGAAGAACATTGTATGTTTTTGTGAAGTTTGGTCAAAGAAACCTACTTCATAATCATATTTGACTTGATACTATATTAAAATTTATATCAAATTTTATAAGATAATATTTTATATTTATTTGTAATAAAAAATATGTATATAACTATAATTATCTTATATATATATATATATATGTATATATATATATATATGTATGTATGTATATATATACATATTAAAATTATTATTTAAGTTTATCCATATTTACTAAAAACAAAAGTCTATCCACTATAACAAATTTTGTTTGTAGAGTTTTTGTGATCCTTTAATACAACTCTCTATTAACCATTTTCAGAAGATATAATATTGCTATCTTACTTACTCGCATTTCCTTTTATAGCTATTTGGTATGTAATCCAAGTGGATTTGCATAGTTGAAATTATTAAATAATACTTGATTGGTTTATGGATTTTAAAATTATCATTTACTTGCACTTTCTTTAATGAAGTATAAAAATAAAAGTAAAAAGATTATAAATTAAAGTATGTAAATAGCTTAAAATCAATTAAATGTCTGCTTGCCGTTCAACTAACCACGTAATATTTTCATGTCAACCCCGTTTTATCTTAGATTTTGACAAGATGGAAGTTGAAACGTTCACATGTGGATGAGAGTGGGGCGATCATGTTCTCGTAGGGAAGGGAACCAACATAAGGATTCGTTTCCTCCCATTCCCCTCCGTTCCCATGCATTTCCTTAACTATTGGTTGGGGCTCCCAAGAACTTGGAAGTCCGTTCACCACCAAGTTCTGATATAATATGATAAGCTGAGCGAGACTGTGCGTAATTAGCCTTAAGGCAAATCTTACTCATGTTTCGAAGCAGGCAGACACTTGATGTTTCAGGAAGGATTCGAACCATCGATCAGTTGCGAGTCAATGGGGGTAGTATTGGTGCTGGTTATGTGTCAGCAGTGCTTTGGTAATAAAATTGTGTACCGGGTCATCATTGGGAATCATGATTTTTGTACTTGACTCCCCTTGTCTAGCCTCAAAGATTTGTTTTACTCTGGCTATTTACTGGCAATTCGGCAGTGATTTTTTGATTCCTACCGTTGTAGCCTTGTGGTATTCGTGTTTGGTGAAGTGGGGCCACGGGAAGGGGGGTTTTTTTCCGACGCTGAGGTAGTAATGTAACATTTTAATTCTGAATTTTGTTGTTTTCTGTGGTGTTGGTTTTCGTGAGGATGGAGCGCGGTGACGGGGATGGAAGTATGGAAGGGAGGGGACGTAGAGTTCGTAGATTGCCAGGCATGCGGTCGTCACCTGCTGCTGCTGCTGCTGCCAGCTCGTGGCTGGGCTAGCTGCTCGTGGGAAGGCGGCTTGCGAAAAACCGAGGTTTTGGACTGTGTGAGAAGAGCTGGGGTTGTGAAGCAGAGAGGGCTGGGCGGCGCTGTGGAGCCATCTGGCAGCGTGCTGCCGAATCAGTCCACTGAATTCATTGCTTCCCAGGCAGCAAATGGATTCTAATCCCATTGTCATAAAGTGAGAGTTTCTAGCATCAGCTGTGCGCTCGAACTGCTACCACCCTAACCATCGTATCGGCGATCTGGTAGCCTTGAATCCCATCTCATCTCATGCTTTCTGGCTTCATCGATATCCACATCTTTCGCTGTGTAGCACAAGTTTGCTGCTGTTTCTTGGTTTTTGCTCGAAGTAAGCTTTGAAGTTTTGGAACAAGAGAATATCCTGGTTGGTGTTTGCAAGGAGATAACTGAGAGGTGGCGCATTCTGCTGATTAAGATCCAAGAGAAAGTTGACTCAGTACGTGAAGGTTACGGCGCGTATTGCTGTCCATGCTCGAGTTCTGTTCACTGGGTGCATTTGTAGTGTTAGCCATCAGGTATCCTCTTCAGACACCTGCAGTGAAAATTGGTTGCTCGCCGATTGTTGGTGCCGATAACTGCATCTTTCTCACAGTTAGCCACTTCTACAGCCAATGCTATTTGTCTTGCCATCATAAAACTTCACTCATCCAGCAAGTTGGTCTTGCGAATAAATTGTCGAGCTTGTTAGGGAGCTGCGATGTGTGGGTGCCAGCTGTTCAAGAAGATTTTATTTTCTTTTTCTGTAAAGCTTATATTTAGACTATGACTGGATGTCCACCCTCGATCCTCGAGTGTGTAAATTTAGAATATGAAATAAGCTTATTTACGGCCTTTGAGAATGTGAGTGACTGTCTGAGAATGTCGCTAAACCAACCATCCTGTACTGACACAGGTGCTCTTGCAGTGCATTTTCTTATCGATCATTTTAGTGTTCTTGTTTGTAGTTTGAATCAACGTTTTTTTTATTTCTTTAAAGTTGTTGCATCTTGTAATTATATTATTGTCGTAGAGGACCGTGTGTCTGACACCAGTTCCTCTACAGTTTTGCACCCTAGCTTGGTGAAATTATCTTTTCGTGCAGTTAGCGAAATTGGAGGTCTGGGTAGTGATCTAGATTCGGAATTGAAGGGTGAGAGAAAGATCTGGCATTAACGGATGGCGGTGGAAGTAAGCTGCTTACTCTATTGGACTGCGATAAAAAAGAGACCATGTGGGAGTGATGATCTCCTGGCCCGAAGAGCGTGCCGTTTTCATAATGGGCATCATCGCACAGTATGATTCGCCCATACAAAGCCGGAGATCAGCTTTCTTTAATGACGGAATATTTTTCTGGAGCAAGGCCAAATTTAAGCAGCTGCAGTATGTCGAACTTTGTCTTTAAAGCAGGAACCGGCTGAACCAGATACAAGGTGAGTCAATTTCTGCTACAATCGTATGAACAGTCACGTCCAGCTTTGCACTAAACAGAACATTGTATTTGTCGCTCAGTAACTGAACAAGTGTCTCTTATCTGTGTCAGACTAATATTTTCCAACCATTTGCATCATACAAGCGTGATGCATAGTGCAGAGTACCTCAGATCTAGATATATTTCATGCAAGTCTGTTAGGTTCAGGTGCTTAAAAACTCTTCACTGAGGAAATTGTGGTTTCAGGATTTAGCTGATTTTCATCCCGTCGTTCATTTCTTTGGGTCACGAAGATTTGTCACAGTACTAACGGAAGGAATAGCCAGACGAATCGACTCAAATGTTTTTGTCGCTCGGATTTTTCGTTTTCCAACTCTACTAACTTCTTCGCACTCCCATTTCAACGCCGGGTAAAGACGGACAGAACATCCTTTCCACCAATTACAAGAAGCATCTTGAATATTTCAAATGGACATCACCATGTTGGCTTTGGAGCTGATTTTGAGCGAACATCATCCTGTAAGTTGAGTTGTCCCATGCATTCCTCCACTACTACAGTCTTAGTATTGGTCAGTCTGAATAGGGTCTGCATGGGATTATAGACTCAGACTGAAACTTTAGGCCATCGTCCTATTTCAAGAGACTAAGAGTTGCATAATGGTGATGGCTCACTTTTGTCCAGTCTGTGTTAACTAGTGGCTACATATTTTTAGGATACTCATTTCAATGGAGAATTCAATGACGACATGTTCTGATTTTACTGTTCGCAGGGCTGCTATGAAACTTGAATGTAAGAGGCAGAACTGCATTGCTGACGTTGCCAAGATACAGGAAGGGTAAGCAATTTTTTCCTCATCCCATATAGAAAATAATTTTCAATTACCATGATAGCTGGTCATGTTCTGTATCAACATGTGGCACATTATTTCTCTAGTTCTGGCTCGAAAGAAGTGTCAGATTTTCAGGGTTCCTGAGGATTGTTTAGCGCGGAACTCCTTTGGGAAAGTTAATCATGGTAGTGTAGTACAACGTCGCACCTGTTCAGTACACTGTACGAGAAGTATGTGCATTGCCAGGCCTTCCTGACTACATTTGATGTCAAAGATTACTTTGCAGCATGCATTAGATTTTTCCTTGATTATAGATAGAATGTTGGCTTTATGGTGGCTACGTTACCCAAGTCTCAACATTCAATGATGTTTGGTATGCGAATGCAGCCCACCTTTCAAAGTATCTCCCCGCCTTCCCAGTGTTCACTGCTTGTGCTATCTTTTATTGCGTGCTGCAAGCCACAATCTGTCTTAGATTTGCTGGAGCCTGAACAAGGAGGCTTTACAAGTTTATTGTGCCCTAGATTTTACGTTCATGCTAGAATCCAAGTGAAATAATTCGTTAATGATTGAATACCTTGTCATATTTATCCTGTGTACTTAACGGAAAACCTGCCTTGTGGCTTGTACTAAGTCAAGTGCCGTGCATGCTATAACCACTTCGATCGGATAACGTAGCCTCCTTTCGTGAAGATTATCATAATAATCTTGACCAACATCAGTGCATGTGTATCATATATTGTATTTTGATGAACTTGTGCTTTTCTTTTACACATCCTGGACTTATCGTAAGCCTATTTTGGCATAATACTCGAGTATAGCCAGCCATTGGCCAAAAGTTTCATGCGCTGTTCTACTAAGGCATGTCAAATTTTCACTCGTTCTTAGTAGGTTTGGGATCCTTTTGTACAAGGAAATATCTGAATCCAATTATCCAAACTTTAGATGACTTTCAAGTTTACTTGTAATTTCTTTTCAACTAGTTTGTAAATTCTTTTCATTTTGATCTTTTAAAAATCATTGTTTTTTTTTTTTCCACTAAAAGAATAGGGTCTCCAATGCAAGTTACTAATTTTGCTTCGAAACTGGAATTAATTGTTTCCTTTTAATTGGATTATTATCGCAGAGATGAACCCATTCCACAGAAGAGATTCGTGGGAGCCCTCGTGTTTGAAATTCTATTGGACCTCTACGCTTCTCACGCTTGGATTTCTTGGATTACGCCTAAGTTTTCCACTTCAGGCCGAACCATATTCAACACATCCGAGATTTTGGAAGGTGATAATTGTTCTTCCCTTCCATGTTAACTTTGAATCATCAAACCGAATAATTTTACGCATCTGTGTTTTCAATTAGTACGCATTCTGAAATATAAAAAAATAGAACAGGGATCTTGTCAGAAAATCTATCATGGACTGCATGTATTGTGCCCTAACAACTTTAGTTTCTAACTAAAAGCTAAACGTTAAGTCTGCATGGGACCTTCTTCTCACATATATTTCCATTGATTCTGGAGTGTGGTTGTCTATTCTGTAACCATCCCACATTCACAAACCGTAACTTTACCGACAGTGGGCTATCTGGTGATTCTCCTTACCTATCCAGAGAGATCACAGTTTTAATATTCGGGAAACCTGTTGCAAACTAGTTTAGGTGTGTGCTTAGTAGACCTGTTATGTGGACAAGAACCTTAGCTTGTTGTATTCTCGAATTGTTCAATCTCTTTGCTTCTAACCCCGATGGATAGGATGGAACGAATCTAAACCTTGTATCCTGATTTTCAGCCTGTTAGCAGTTTTTGCGGATTCGGTGTAGAGTCGTTTGTTGAATTATTCAGTTGGTTGTGATCTTGTGGGAGCTGGAACAGACTACTGGATGGCATATCTGACCAGTGGCAGGATTCCCCCACTCTTGTGACTTCCTCAACAGCTTAGCCTTCCGCACGTTCCTTTCAACTTATTATTTTCGTCACGGCAGCATTTCCGTGTACAACCCAGAACCACGCAACTATCATGAGGTTTCAGGTCACGTCCCCATGCTAGCTTATCCTGAGTTTTCTTATTTGGCGTGGGTTTTCGGCTAGGCCTCCGTGGAGTCTGACCGCTTCCAAGAAGAATAACTGACATTGTATGAAGCTCTACCCGTTTACCCTACAGTTTGGTGCTGTGAAGTAGGGGAGCGAGATTAGAGCGTTCGGTGCTGGCTTGTTGTCTGGTATTGGAAAACTAAATCACATGAAGGACGGGACTCATACCTGCGAAGTATCTTCTGTGTGAGCTTTGCAGATGCAGTGGCGAAGCTAAGGGTGTACTCCAGCGGCATTCTGGAGCCTGACTTGAAGTCTGAGCTTTGTGGGGTACACTAATGTAGCTCCGATTCTTATTAAATAAGCTTTACATTTGCAAAGCTAGTTCTTTGTTCTCTGAAACGCACATTAATCTGTAGATTACTGATCAAAGTCGCTTGTCCAGTTGGCTAGTCTTAGAATAATTCATTGTATAGATGTCATGTCAGTCACAGTTATTTAAATTACTTAATTTAATTGTAAATCCTGATTAGATTATACGCTAAGACTGTTTTCAAATTGGGCATCATTTTGCGTGGTTTGTCACTGTACATTAAAGGAAATACTGATAGTTTCGAACCGTGTGCTTTGCAACTTTGTCTAGAGCTTGTCTCAGTAGCAGAACCCAAGTTTGAGACGTGGCCATAGAGGACATATTTGTAGCAAGGTTTGAAACTGAGGCTTGGATATTTTCCTATGAATTGGTTCATTGATTTCTTGCCAAGTGTAAGATCCAGTTATCTCGTAGCTTGTTTCCATGAGCAATAACACTCATTCAGTGAAGTGAAAATTCCGAAACTTTCTCCATAATTCTCAGGCTCTAGTTGAATCGAATCAGAAATTATCCTAGAAAGACCGACTCAGAATGCACGAATCTCCTCGAACAGAAGCTTGCACATCTCTGTGCAAAACTCTTGTAAACTTCGCCATGCAGATGATCACGGAGGTTAGGAGAATGGATTGAGCAGGCTTTGGTGTGAATGTGGACGGACCGAACTCGTTGTGACATATAGATAATTCAGTGTTGATCAGGACGAGGAGAGAAAGTCGATTAGTATTCTAGAGATTGGACTGTGGCGCTAGTAAAGACTGCAAACTACTGGTCTTGGTTGCTTTTGCATGAACAGCTCGAAAATTCCAGTGACAGTACTCCCACATTTGAGACCAGGTATTGCGGTGAATCATCTACAGGAACTTTTCTGCCATTTTACATTTCACACGATTTTCGAGACAGCAGAAACGCAGCTTGAGATGCAATAGCAGCCGGGGCACATGAAGCGAGTTATACTATCTCAACGAACTGAGGCTCGAGTGCCTGAGCTGCAGATACACAAATCTTTTTTTTCAGATCGCTTACATTCACTAACGTGGTATCACGTTGCAACCTGCATGATTGAGGCTGTGATCCATATGTCGTCCTGCATTTGTCACACTAAAATACAGTTCAAGTACTGTCCTTAGCCTCCTCAAATATACAGTGAATCTAGCTTGTCCTTGTTGCTTCAGAGCTAAATGAATGCCAGCAGACAATAGTGTCATTGGCGTACATTTGCATTCCCAAGCGCAGATTATGTTACAATCATGAAGGTGGTTTATTATTTCTGAGTGACTGCCATTATTGTACCAGCCTACGCGTCCTTCCACTCGGACAATTTCGAGTTGTAGGATTTCATTACATGAATTGGAACAAAAGTATTGATTGCTGCTCCACTGAAGAGTTGCTCGTTACCACTAAGTAGTTCACACATGTCATACCTCCATGTATTCCACACATGGTTTGTTTGCAGACTTGCACCACAGGATTTTGAACAGTTTGGGAGGGTGAAAGTAGGCGTATTGTGCTGGTGGCCTATCATCCTTTAGTATTCAATTGATTCTATGAACAATGAGTGACATAAAAAAAATTCGAACAGACCGAAACATGGGCATATAAGTACTTTCACATATCTCTGTTTTAAACATGCGACAGCGATATACTCTATCTGGAGCTGGTCATTCTATGAGTGTTTTATTATGTGCTATTTGAGTTGCAGAGCAGGAAGAAAAGTTCAGTATGATGACAACGAATAGGACAAAAAAATAAGTCTATTTGTCATTCAGGTGCAGACATTCCAAACTTGCATGCAAACAGCGTACTACTGTAAGGGGATTGGTTGACACAGTAACAATACCAACTCTTCGGACAATGAATGAAAGTGTTTGTATTCAGAGATCATGACCGCAAAACTGGGTGGACCGCAACTGTTCTGCTTTGCACACTTTTCTTTTTCTTTCTTTCAGAAGTATACAAAGCATGCAAACGGAGCGAATACTGCTAGACAGATTGCGATAAAGCTGTGTGATACAGTCGTGTATCCAATCTCAAAAGGAACGCTTGAAGAGCGGTTATTAACCTCCTTTTTAAGCTTGCAAATTCCCTGCGGTTGTGCAGCACTTAATCCTGTATACATCGAAGATAATAATTGCACTCTTTATCTCTGGACGCAGGAGTTTCACTGCAGGAGTATAAAATAAAAGACCACGGAGTCTGACTACAGAGCAACTCCAATCCGAAGAAATAGAGTTTCAGCTTTGGCTGCAACGCTTCTGACAAGGTCGTTAACTTGACATGGAGAAACTCAATCTAGCAATGATCTCTGCACACAACTCGAATAACATAAATAGCATAAACTGCACGCCCTTGCGACATAGAGAGGCGTCGTCAGTTGCAATTCCATTTGGCACTCTCAATAAGAGTGCTCACACAAGTGAGCCCTAAGTGTGCTGCGAATCAAAGAAATTCAACTATTTCGAAACACAAGCTCAGAAAAAGAAGCAGTCTGCTCAATAGAATTGAACATTGAAGTGAACCCAACAGCAGAGATTCAATAAGTGCAAATCAAACGCAGGGTCATAGGCCATGCAACGAAGGAGGAGAATTCATCGACAAGGTAGTTGCGACAACGAGAAAGGGCACGCAAGAACACATCCAGGCTTATTGCGTGAAAGCATTCCAGCGTGCTCTCTCTCGTTGTCACTAATAGTCACCGACGCTTCTTCTTCTACCATGGAATATACTAGCAAGGTGGCTAGGTGACAAGCCTTACAAGTCCAACAAATCTCACAAAAATGAGCCGCACTGAAGGTGAAGGAATGGTCACCATCTTTCCAGCAGGATTGTCTCCCTGTCGACAGAAACACTGACTCACGCCCAAAAATTGCAATAGAGCAGGGGAGTGGAGGGGACCAAGCTCATGAAACATTGCAGATTGAGCGACGCCCCAAGTGTGGCAGCGCAAGACAAGCCAACTGAGCGATGCGGAAGCCTTTAAAACTGGTACTGGACACAGAAGCTGGTCCAACAGTCCGAGGAAAACCGGTCACACTAGGCCCTACTTGGCGAAGTACAAAATCAATTCCGTGCCATTCAAACTCATAGGAGGAGTGGGTGAAGATATCAAATGCATGAGGAGTGAGCTGGTGGTGCCTCAATTTAAAGGATTTCGGATGCCAACCTCGGGCCCACGTCCAGTGAAGAAACGGAGACCATGACAATATGGAGAATTTACAATTGAATGATGGCAGGAATGATGCAAGCGTTGAAAAGACCCAGACTCAGGAAGTTCTACAGTTGAAAGCACGCCTCAAACTACCAACCTTTGTGAGCCTCATTTCAGTTATGTTTCTACAAGTAGTTGAACTGAGCATTCCCTGGTAATATTTTGAAATGTGATTTTCTAGTTACTGTTTTTAAAGATAGTATCACCTCTGCCGCATGCTTGCAGCGCCTAGTGTTTTTCTTTTCCTTTTCCAGAGTACCACCTCAAGTTCTCTGATTACGAGGTTACCAAATGGTCTGTGAAGAATTAGAAATGAATGATCAGATACTGGGTTCGACGGTGGTCTCCTAGTGAATGGCGCCCAGGCATGCAATTGGGTCAGGGCTGGAAAGCGATCACAAAACTGAGAGAGATCTCGACTTTAAAGACGTTGTCAAGTACGTCAACAAGGCAACTTCGAAGGCTGCGAGCTGGGCATACCAGTCACTAATGCGGTGGGAATGGGAAAATTTTACACTGAAACTTTACTAGCTATCGGTGAGTACCGGGCGGTTAACGCTATGATCGGTAGCTATGGCACGAGACCAGGCTCTGGACCATCAATTGTCAGGTTCTACCCAGAGTGTTCGCCGTTGTCAGAATGTACAAAAGAAAAAATCACCCTTGGCTCCTAGTTTACCTTTTAGATTCGTCGCCAAGTCTGGAGCACTGCAGGGATTTGTTGCCAGCCGAAAGGCGGGTGAAACGACATCCGTTCTGCAAAAGCGGATCAGTTCCCCTGGTTGGCGTTGTCTTCTCCAAGCGATGCGGCCACACACACACATTTATATTTATATTTATATATTTTGCACATTTCCCAGTTTTATTTTACTGTGCAGTCCATCTCCGTTTCTGGCGCTGGATGTCATCGTTAAAAGTCAATCCAGGGTGCAGGGAGGAGCTGGAAGGTTGCGACCAATCGTCCGGTGAAGCTAGGCAAGCTTAGGTCGGGGCGTCAGGGGCTGTGATGTGTAGCTCGTGGTTGTATCAAAGCCACCACCGGAATCTGTCAGCGCAGAAATTGAATTCAACCAGGATGGATACGAGGCAATCATAGGTAATGGTGGTGATGATGAGCGTTTCTGGCCACCCTGCTTTCCCTTTCCCTTTCCTTTCATTACAAAGTGCCGAAATCACGTAGAGTTGAAAATCGAGTCCACCCAGTTTTTCTCCTCGTCTATGGGCACCGCAACTTACAGCCCCCCTCGGCGCAGCCCCAATCTGGCACGCCTGTCCTCGATGGTCGTTACCAGGTACAAGACCCAGCGCGGCTGCTGCCTCGCGTCCCCCCAGCCCCTCCTACTCTTGCTCCTCTTTCTATTTCTATGTATTTGTGTGTGTATATATATATATATATATATGTGTGTGTGTGTGTGTGTATATATTCATATTCACTTTCCTTTTTCCACATATTGATTTCGTCCTGGCACCATGGCAATGGCACATGGTCTGCGATTACCGACACCTCAAGAGTAACCAGATCGGATCTTGTTTCTGCCCAACAGAAGAAGCTGCTGTTGTGTAGAATAGAATATTACATATACTGTATTGTATACACAAAATTCGGTAGACCTGATGCTTTGATTATATGTTGTGATGTAAGAACACAATTCCTTTTATCCTAATTCCCTTGGTTAAGAGTAAACATAAGATCTATACAAAGAAAAAATAAAACTCAGCTAGATCACACTAAACTTGTGTAATTTTTTTAGGATTGTTGGACTTCAAAATTCTACATGATTGAAGTTTTGTCTAAGAGACGCACTAGCTGTAACTTATAGCATATTTCTAATCATCATTGTTTGTCCTATCTTTTAAGAAATTTATTATAAATGTAAGGTTGTTTCTTTTTTTATTATTATATGTAATTTTCTACAAGATTTGACCATATTCTATTAAATTAAATTGTATCAATTATTTTTGTATGGATGTCACTTTATACTTATTTTTAAATATTAACTTGTTTTATTAGATCCAAATAGTCTTTAAATATACTTATAGTCTATAGATATAATCTTAAGGTTGATATTTTTTATTGATTAAATTTTTTCTAATTTTACTAAATAAGATATCAATTCTATTTAAAAGATTAATAATACATTAATAGAAGGATTAATTGAAGTATTATATATATATATATATATATATATATTTAAAATTTATCTTAGTGTAACATTCATGATTACTTACCAAAGTTCTACACTTTTAAATATAAGTTATAAGCTTCTATGATCTCATCTAATATTAATAGTTATAAATTCATTCATGTAAATAGATCTTATGTTTAATGCAAGTAATAATAAAGTAATGTAGTAAGATGTTTTAATTGAATGTATATCTTTATTAGAAGAATATATAGATTATACCAAAGAAATCAAATCCAAATTTTATAAAGCGAAGTACGTATTTTTAGTTTAATAAAAGATGTTATTATGGTCTATATTATTTCTATTTTGTTTTAATTTTGAGAATTCATACTTCACTTATAGTTGGATTTTAAAGACTCTAAAAAAATCCAATCACTATTTTTTTAGAACTTTTAAATTATCTTTTATAAATATATCTAAAAAATTATTAAATATTATATTTGCCAAGATATAGGACTATTATGACTCATTTGATTAAAAGAGCCTAAATTTATTTATTTTTAATTAACTAAACCAAGCCCTCCATAATTACTTGATATGTTACATATATTCTAAATCACTTTGGTACAAGTTAATGATTATATATTGCTCCATAAGAAACTTCTCACCAAAGTTATAATTTTTGAATTACTTTTAAGAAGTAATTTAAAATAGATAAAATAAAATAAAATAATATATATATTTTTTAAATTATATTTTTATTAGCTATATTTAAAAAATTTAGAACACAAATAATATTTTTTTATTTTAAAATTTTATTAGATTATCTAATCATGATGGTGATTAAAATAAAATTTTAAAAAATAAAAATGTACCATGTTTCTATCTAGCATTAAGTTTAAAAGAAGAGTAGAAGCTAAAAGATAAGGTCACTAATAAAATCACCAAAAATTAAATCATGATTATTGACTATAATAATATTTTAGTCAAAAGTTATTTTTCTTTGAAAATTAATCAAATATATTAATTATTGCTAAAAAAATATTATAAATAATGTCATAAAAAATTTAACTTATAGATAATTTAGTCCTCATATTGTACTAAAAGTATACAAGGCAAGAGTCCAAAGTTTATTATATATATGATTTTATTATAATTCTATTATAAATTCTATTATAAATAATCTTATAAAAAATGATTTAAATAAAATATCTATGTTAGTATGATATTTTTTTAATTGCAACCATTAAATTAACTTCAATTAATTACTCTTTTGCAAAACAATATAAATATTATGAATATTTCAATATCCATTTATAAAAATAGCTATAAACAACTTTAGAGATTTAATTAAGAATTGCTTAAAACCATAGTTTGGTATTTAAATTAGAAAAATCAAAGAAAATATAGAAGAATCAAAGAAAATGTAGAAAAATCAAAGAAAATATACTTTGTAAAGGCAAAACTATCAAGAGTATGATACAAAATACTAAGAACTCTAAAAAGTTGGCACATTACTTACCTTAAACTAGATTAAAGCTTCAACCATAGATTGGCAATTTAGAATATTAGTTAAGATAATAAGAGGGTTAGGAAACAAAAACAACCAAATGGACGTTGCTTTCAATAAGTTACAAAGCATAAAAGACACTAAAATATCTTTACTTAAAAAATAAGCTTAGGAGAGCAAGAAACACAATGATATAATAACTAATGATTTAGATTGTAAATTTTTTATTCAATCCTAAATTTCTAAATTAAAAAATTACTTATTCTTGATAACCATTATTATTATATAATACCAAGTTCTTCAAAACTACAATAGTTATTAAAGTCATACTCTTTGTGCTTCCATACAAATACTAATTTTATCTATAATTTGTAGCATGGCTAAAGTTCTATCTTAAAACCACACTAATCTTTGGCACACAAGAAACCCCAATTCTTACAATATCTGTATTTTTTTTATATAAAATTTAAACTAATATATGTAAATTTTATTAAATCTAATCAACACTAAAAATGTTGTTTTTTACAAACGTGTTTGTGTGCATGCACACATGCAACATGTCCAGTTGCAAATTATTTATGACAATACCATTGATAACATTTATAGAAACATGGGACAACAAATCTACTATCAAATATATGATGATGAATAAAACTAAACCCTTTCTACTCAAAAGAAAGAAAAAGTCAATAAATAACTAGTTTATTCATTCACTATAATGGCCAGATTATATTTTACTACCCATCATCAAATTTTTTGCTGAATGAACACATGACAACCTCCAACTCTTCCACCAACTCCATCTATTATTTCTAAATGTGGCCGATGTTTGCTTGTCCCACATCCCAAGATAAGGTGTGAACATGTTCCAAGAGAATGATACCAAAGAGAATAATGAAGAAGTGAAATAAACTTTGAATAATTTTGTTTACAAAGAGTCACTTGATTGTTTGATTTTTATTACAAACTCTCAAAATCCCCATATTGGGAAGATATTAACCTGTCACCCCCAACTTTTCTTTTTATTTAGTTGTTTACTTATCCATACATGGAAAAAATGTTGCAAATTTTAATGCATTATGCATGCAGAACAGGTGGCAAATATGTAACTTAATAACTTATCAAATATACATGAAGCTCATTCATTTCTGTATATATATATATATATGGTCTGGTATTTGTCAAAGTGCAGGAGGATGTTGGCGCAGTCAACATTTGGGTACATGAGTTTGTCTATGACTTAATGACATGCTGCAGTACAATATTAATAATATGTTCAAAAGGGAATTAAATATGAAACCCATAAAACAAAAGTCAGTTTTCCTTTATGAATGGTACCATGAGATTTGTGTACAAAATCTTTGACTGCCAGGTGGCAGCACAAAAGTCCTCACCTCCAAGGTACAGCGTTCACACTGCAAACCTCAGGAATGGCAATGACATACAAATCCAAGCTCAGTGGCTCACAAAGCAAAAACGATTTGACCCTTAGACAGTGAGGGCAGCTTCATTCTAATTTTATACTTTGTTTGAAAGTGTTTAACAGTGTGGGCTTCAATTCAAGCCATGCTGCATGTGTAATGTGCATTCAATGCCCCATACACTGCCCCAAAAATTGTAAAAATCACTTCAAAATAAACATTTGAAAGCGATAGTGGCAAATAATATTATTTAATACTTGTCTAAGTTGACATATTTCTGCAGGAAAATTGTGGCAGTCAGTCAGGTTGTAAGCCATGGTACACACTCACAAACCTTCAGCAGAAAATGCTTAAGGAGGCTTTGGGGAACCTGATCCCCAAGTAGAGGGAACATGTTTCTATTTGTTCTCCTGCGTTCCCTGCCAGAGCAAAGATATGTTGACAGAATGGGTCTGGGAGCATGAGATCATGTTGGCATCCTTCAGACTGCTGTTCCCATCCCTCAGCCTGTTCTACTGCCTCTTTGCAAGGGAAGGCCTCACTTTCCCTTTAAAGCCTACCTTGTGAAAATCTATTTCTACTTTTATAATCAGTTACTTTTTTTTAATCAATTTCTATATTACTTTTTAAATTCCTTGATTTGATTTCAAAACAAACAACACTATTATTATACTTTTGTTTGTGTTACAGTAGGGCACTTTATGATTATAGAAATCTGTGACAAGTTTTTGTGTTGTTCCTCAATTGGATAACACAAGAAACAAGAAACAATTTAGTTTTTTTTGTCATCCTCAATGGGAGGCATTGAACAAGGAGAATGAATTAGTGAGTTTTAATAGAAAATGAACAAGTCAATGATGGACTGTCAATATGAGGAAGATAGAGCAATTTGTGGAGAATATCAATAAAAGCACGTAAAGTGTCTCAAGGTTGCTTCTAGTGTTGTTTTAACTTTGAAATAGATGATCTATGGAATAAATCCTTGTGTAAAACCAAATATATTTCTATGGAGAACATCAATTACTTATTCAATTATTGTTTTTTTGATGACACATGTTTGTTTTTTTAGGAGATTTATTAGATGACATCTTTCTTTTTTACTATCACAAATGTTAGTGAAAATGGTTCAAATTCCAAATCCAATTCAATATACATATAATTTTATAACATTCACAAAAATCTTAAATTTTAAACATTTTTACTTAGTTTCTTTATACCCACTTACGCAATGTTTTTCAATTCTAATGTTATTATATATACATATTTATACACACACTTTCTTATTTATTTTAGTGCTTCAAGAACTCTTAATAAGATAACATACTCAAAGCATTTGATATGTGTTAAATCATGTCTACTTGTTCATTTGCAAATTCAATTATCATAATTTTTGTATCTCCAACATACAAAGTAAATCCTAATAATATTTCTTTCTTATTCATGCTAATTATGAAAAAATATACTATACCACTTTGGTAGAAATAAAAAAACTTTGCTTAAATCTACCAAGTTAAATCTCTTAGCACTGCTATGTGTAAATGGTAATATATATATATATATATATATATTATATCAAATATACGTAGTGCCTTTATTGTATCCAATAAATTCAGAGAATCCAATGAATTCCACTTTCTTTAGACCTTCAATGAAGATATTAATAAATGTTTTACATTGATGGAAGTTCATGGAAATATTGGAATTTTTTTGAATATTTTGGAAAAATTAACCGCTGATTCCACAAGTTCTTCCTAAACTACATGTATGATTATCATAATTTGATAGGATTTTAAACTACACAACAATTTCAAGAGTATTCTCAACTTTCTATTATGTTTCTCATTTAATTAATTTTTCTCTTTTTAATTATATTGTACTCAATTAAGCAAAAACAAATCTTGGTTATATGTAATCAAAGGATTTCTTCATGTCTCTTGGTTTATCTCTTGATATTATACCTTATACATGACAATTGGTCCTCATTTATTATTCCTTGGATACACACAATAAAATATTTTATTTTCTATTATAAAACACCATAATATAAGATAAAGCCATGATAGTAGTTTATTGAAATATTCAAAAAATTCTTAATTTATAAGGTGATTATGCTAGTGTCATGGTATCCAAAAAGGTAATTATATGAGTCAAGCAACAAGCATAATTAATAACTTTTTGAGCTCAAATTCCTACGTCCTATTTCTAGAACCAAACCCTTGAGTTTGCCTTTTTCCCATGGAATGTTTAGACATGGGGACAATCCAATGAAGTTGTTTGGTAATGAAGGCATTGTATGGCATCATCTTCCCATGCAAGGTTTGTCTTTATTGACCTAATTTGGATAAATTCTTCTCACAAATGTCCAAACAGCTGGACTACAAATATTGTCCTTGTTTGCAGAATATGATGTTTTTTTTCATTCAATCAAAACCATCTTGTTGTGCCCTTGTTGAGAGCAATGATGATGATGTCCCTCTAAACTTAGGCATGACTTGTTCAGACCTCACAGTGATAAACAATGGTGCTTCTGTTCTTGTGTGATTTGAGAACATCTGATCCCAACTTTTGGTTTTATTTTTTTGTTATTATTATTACTTTCCCCTTCCCCCAGTAGGCTTTTGGAGTAGACTTGGGGTGTTTTTTGTTTGAACATAAAAATAGAGGTTAGGGGCTTTCTCATCTTCCTTAGTCCAATGCAAGCACTGGGATAGCCTTATCTGTCATTCTTCTGAACTTGTGATAGATTCAAGTCTTGTTGACTTTAACAACTATCTTAAACAAACTCTCCACAGGATGAAAAACATGGGATCATGTCAACTTGTTTCAGCTAACAGGAGAATTCAGCATGTAATACAGTATTTCATAACACAAATCCCCCTATTGTTTCATTGTCTTGAAGTGAAAGGTCTACCCAACAGGATGCAGGTGGATAATTACCTCTGGTTCAAGTATGCAGCTTCTTTCTAAGTTTTGAAATTTGTGTTTCAGTAAAGGATGCTCAACTCCCCATGTCTCATACAGCTTAGTGTTGCCATGTGTTTCTTTCCTGAAGTTGATCTTGGCTCAACAAGAACCCAGAAGAAAGAGTCAATGGATCAAATAATCAGAATGTATGATAACCACCACGTGTCACGAGGCAGGAATCACATAGGAAACTTGTTGGGGTTGGGGTGAGACAGAGGCAGAAATGGAGGCCCCAAAACCAGGTCCACCTCTACATAAGAGCCCCTGGCTGTGTGGACAGTAATGGGGACACAAGTTCCAGCACTATGTGGGGCATCTAACCTTAGCATTCTTCACATTCCAAGACCATTGTTGACACTGTTTAAATCCTGAAGTTAAAGATATTCTCAGTGCTGTGAACTACTCCACACCAACATGTTACTTACAAATAAATAATCCAAACAAAAATTGAATATATTCCCCATGTCTGAAAGGTTAAAACTTCATTTGATCAACACAAATCTAAAGTTGCTTAATTGCAAAGGATGTAAAATTACTCTCAAGTCCAATGCCAGGTACAGCAATGGGACTGATGTGACACAACAGTTGGAAATGACAAAAAAGAATTCAAAACAACTGCTGATTTTGTTTTCTATTTAAATTACAACTTGTATCTCAGATTCTAAACATTTCTCATCCTATAGAGTATTGTAGTTATGACAATTCCTAACCAAAACATGGTCAAATTATGTGAAACGTGGCGGAGCTGGTGGTGTTCGATTCAATAAAACCTGACAAAAGTTAAATATGGCACAGAAGGTGCTACACAGAGATGACGGGATAGAGTTTGAGTGTCACAGGCTAGTGCTATTCTAGATTCCTATTAGAAATTGTCCTTCAGCTTATCCATATAATCATTAAGTTATGTTTGGGGAAACTAGAATTTCTGTGGTTCTTTTCAGTTTTGGGATTTCTTTCTGTTGAACATACATACACATATATACACATGTATGTATTTTCAAACTATACATATTTAAAAAAAATAGGTATCAAGTTTTGGAATTGATATTAACATTAAATATATTTCTCATATTATTGATTAAGAAAATAAAAAGAGAACCCGTGGTGGGGGGCAGAGAAGGCCCGACATAGCTCCTCTCTAATTAACTGATTAAGAATAAGGTGCTGTTTATCCCTTCCCGTACCTCTCTAAGTATCTCCAAGTTTGGACATTCTTCAACTCTGTCACGTTGTGGACAGGCTCGCCGAGAAAGCCTCGTATTGTGGAGCTTGTCTTCGAAAAGAAAACGTTCTTTTCCTCAAGGAAAAGCCCTCCACAGCGACATTGGATCGTTCAAGAGCTTGACTAGGCCCCGTCAGGCACATCATCTGTTCTGTCGTTGTTGGCAAGTTGAATCCATCCAGTCCTCTCAATGATTGAAATAGAAAAGAAAGCTCACTTTTCAGGTGTCAATTTGCCGGGATATCACTTAGACGCGAGACACAAGAAGCTGGAGCTTCCAGAGCATGCAATCAAGTGGTGCATATGAATGTAATACAGATTAAATGTGTCGATGTGATGGTCCGAAACAGTTGGAAAAAAAATCTTACCATTGAAGTTTCACCCTTTACCGTAAGTCAGCGGTAGTCGAGTATCTAAGGGCAAAGAAATAGAGTAATGGATCCAATCCCCGAAGAGACTGCACTAGATTCCTCAAACGAGGAGGTCTCATAGAATTGGCCAAAGCGGAATCCATTACTTGATGCACTTCTTCGAAAAGCTTCCCTTTATGATTAAGTTGATTTCAATTATCCACCAAAGTCAACATCTCGAATCATATCATGTCGTAGAGATTAACGTACTTACAGATCTAATCCAAATATCTCAAGAGGAATTTCAGAATCTAGTTGGAAGCGACTAAGAAAGCGATTTTGGTAAACGACACATGCTAGATCACTTGCTCTCGGACAGTCTGAAACACCCATCAACTCCATTAGTCACGTCAAGAAGCAAAAACTAGTCAAAATAATAGAAAAATTTGCACAAACTCTAAATGAATAAATAGCAGCGTTTGATACCATTAAGGTTAAACAAGTTGGAAGTAAAGATCAACTTCTTCGACCCACAAGCGTACCTTGGTCAGCAAACCCGCTCTACTGTCAATAGCCAACAATGCAGCATCCATGTCCAGGGTACCCTCCTCTGCTTCATCGTTCTGTCGTCGTAAGAGATTCTGTTACCCTTGAGATTCCAACAAAATAGTCGCCCAAAAAGAAAGTGATAATTAATTATGAGAAGCAATATCAACTGAAGCCTCCATTGATACAGCTACAGAACATGAATTCTACAAATTGGGTATATGGTTGATGCGAACACTTGGATATGTCACCTTGCAGAGCCACTACAACAGTTGAATGAGGAAAAGGCTCTCTAGGATTCTAAGGACATTATTGTTTTTCATGACAAGACAAATAAGAAGTTGATGAAGTGTTCAGAAATTTCAGTAAGTCATGCATCAGGTTGAGAATGAGCACTTCGATGCTAGCAGGTAAGCCAGCAATTATTAAGACCATGTGTTCCCACATGATTCCCCACGCTTCTGCCTTTGAATCCACATGTGCCCGCGTATTCATTCCACCTTAGAATGAGTTTTGGAAGCACATCCAAATCCCACAAGACCATACACAACAGGTACTATCCTCCTCACTAGAACAAATGTTAATTAACCGGAAAGAAAGATAGAGCTTGAATTTCAGGCAACGACGATGAAACTTCACAAGCGAACATGATGACAGGTTCCAGGTTTTATTGTGAGGCTGTGTGCACTACAAAAACCCTCACAATAACCCTGGAGGTCATAAAGTCGACTAAAGTAGTGCAAAACAAGGACCCTTCATTGATCTCTATGACAATCAACACTCTCAAAGTATGTTAAAAAATCTTCACAAATGATCACTTAAAGATGAATACTTCGAAGGCTACAGCATATTGATTCTCTCTCACCTGGCTTGGCAAGTTGAATCCGGCTACTGCTCAGCTCGATGTTATGCAACCCGGTTGTAGTTATAACTCGTTCCAGATCCAACCCAAGCATGCTGGTGCAAGCTGACGATGCTTGTCAACGGAACGCAGTGTCATGACTAATTTGCGTCATAGCATGCATGGCAAGTTACCTCCATATCTTGGAGCAACTGATGCTTACCTTAATCCTGCATCGATCCAAAATTGAGTGCTTTTGTCACAGGTAAGAGAAAACAGAAATACAGTATAGGCTACGGCTTCATATATTCTAAGCAGGACGCGCCTCCACAGTACACAAAGCTGACTTGAAGCCTGCGGAACAGTTAGAATTTGTGCAGGTATCATGGCCAATTCTAGTACATAAACTTGACCTCGCCAAAAAAAAAAAAAAAAAAAAAAAAAAAAAAAAAAAAAATGCCCATCATAAGTGCTAATACGTATTCCTCATTTGCAAAAAGTGCTGAAAAGAGGAAAGACATAACAACCCAATTCAAAGATATGATGAGCCAGAATATGCTTTATGTGTTTTTCCATGTACAGTACAATATAACCCAGAGTAACAGCAGATAATGACATTCAGTATAAAAGAACACTTAAGACATCATGGTGATGCATAAAATGTGAAAAAAAAAACCGGAAATTGAAAGAACTCTCTCATGGCTTTACTGATTGGAATTCCTTAAGGAGCATTCCCAAAAATTCAACAAATGTTTAGACAAAAGTGTTAGGCCTGGACGCCTTATATGTGGTCTTCAGACTCCTGGATGGTGGCCGGATCTTGCGGGTAGTCAGAGGGAACTTGATCTTCGAGTTGTGGAACTGCTTGGTGTTCACACGCTTGCACATAGACACAGGGATGGTAGCAGTCTTGATGATCTGGATGCAAGGGAAGCGCACCCGATGACGGGAAGCCATCTCGTCATACATCTGCTCCACTGCTCCATTGAGTGTAAGATCACGGTACTCCTTGTACATGTTGTGGTAGCCGGTTCGACTTTGATACCGCACCCAGATACCGTAGTTCTTGATGGTGGTTGGATACTTCTCAAAGATCTGAACCGCGAAACAGACATCCTTAGTATTCGAAATTGGGCACTCCGCCTGAAGTAGCCTATATTTAAATATCTGCATTGCTATATACCCTCAAAGACCGTTCCCTTCTGCTTGTGAATAAAACTAATTGAGATATACAAAAAACAAATGGGCTCAGAACTGTCTGCCCGTTGAAACGCATTCATAAGGATGCGCTAAAAATAACAGATCACTTAACAACAAACCATTATTTCATCTTCAGATGGAGATGTAAGATACGATTACGAATGGCAAAAAAAATTCACAGATATGTGGACAAGCAAAAATGAGAATTCATTACCTCATTGATAGCAAGAAGTTGTCCGTGAGCCTTCTTTACCTTCTGCAACTTTCTCAAGAAGTACCTGAAAAGGAGCATTCACAAAGATTAGAACTAGACGCGTAACCATTACGACAGACTTATTATCACAACCAAAATTGCGTACATAATAATTAACGAGGTTAATGATCATGATGAAACCCAAGAAAAACCTAATTCCGCCGATGACTATCCAAAACTTCGTCTAAATGCACTTCTTGAGGGGGCCCAGTACTGAAATGAACAGGCCTTTCGTCATAAATCACTCTATACGACTTGCTGAAACTGAACTACGAGAACATACCAAAACTTAGATTTGGCGCGCACTTCGTTCGTCGCCCATAACTTCATGCGGTAGGCCTTGGGAGTTTCATTGGTAGCTGTTGGGAGGGCCCGCCCCACCACCTGGTACTGGTGAAACTGTTATACCAAGTGCACAATCACAATCAGAGTAATCACACGCAGAGAGAAGCCTTCAAACGAAGACAATTCAATCTCCACTTTCCTACCCGCTCGACGCCATCTTGAAAGCTAGAATTTAAACCCCAAAGGAAATCCATACCCTCAATAGGTTCCAATACCCAAACCCTAACTCTCCAAAGACATCATTCGTGCACTCGCAAAACCTGAATCCA
Organism: Physcomitrellopsis africana; assembly: GCA_036785485.1. Taxonomy (NCBI): domain Eukaryota; kingdom Viridiplantae; phylum Streptophyta; class Bryopsida; order Funariales; family Funariaceae; genus Physcomitrellopsis; species Physcomitrellopsis africana. The sequence continues at coordinate 88,774 of JAWRVF010000579.1, forward strand.
AAACCCGCAATGGATCACAAAACTACCAAACCCTGCAATAAAGAAACTCAACCCTAATATGGTCTTCAAGAATCTATCATATTTACACCTTCCAGTTCGTAGGGCAAAGTCTAAATGCGTAACACATTTAGGATTGGAATGACAAGAGAAGAGGAAGGAGGTTACGAACTCGGAAGCTCATGGCTGCGTGATGAAAATCGCCGGAATCCGCTGCGAGGCGTGCCCGAATGCAACAACAGAGGGACACACACGGGGTTTCGGAAAAGGTGTATAGTGATCCCGTGCTAGGGTTTCACAGCAGGGCATCCATGACATGTCAATGGAACTGTTCCACTCTTGCCACCAAAGCCACTGAGCTTGTGCATTTTTCACCAACCTGGAGCTTGCTGCTCTGTCTCGGCTATCTCCTGGATATTCCTAGTATGTAAAATGTTACCAAAAAAAAAATTTTGATATTTTTTCTAAGTATTAAATTGAGAACGTTCAAATTGAGTAGAGGATTTTGCTTGGTTGATTGTGAACAAAGTGTTAAAGTTATTAGTTCACCAATTCAAGCTAGAACTATTAGAATTTAAGAGGGAGGTTTAGAATGGTCATCTAGAAATTATTTCAAGACTTAAGGTCAAGAATATGAATATTGGTAGTGAATGTTCAACTAATTCAAGAATTTTGGTAGTTTTATATATATTTTTTGGTCTACTTCTTATTTTCATGGCATAAGGGTGATAGGGGTGACAATGGTAAATACATTCTCTTGAGACAATGTAATATTTATGAAATAAATGAATAAAGGAAGTTGAACAAGTTGACTTTGCTTTGATCTTAATACTTTGTATGCATCAAGATTCTCCCTTGCCATGCACACAAGACTTTTTGACAAATGTTTCAAAAAAAGGATTTTACTCATTACTTGCTATTAATCTAATGCGCTTTGAGCTTAGAAGGTTTCAAGTGGATAGCAAGCAAATAATAGAATCCTCTAACTAATCAAGACTTTGTAGATAATAATCTACAAAACAATATTTATCTATGGGATTGAGTTTATGAGTAGTTTTGCAGAAGTGGTCAAGAATTAGGTGTAGATGTATTAAATCAAGCTAAGTTTTAGAACATCACAATAAAAACTTGGACTATAGTTGAGCTGCATTAATTATACAACTATTATCTTTAGAAAATTACAATGATTCTAAAATGTTTGTGAATACAATTAAGAACTTTAGAGATACTATTATTTTATAAAATAATTATTACAATTTATAAGGATGGTTTCACCTAGCAATTTACTTGTAATTTTTTGAATTAGAATGTGAATGAGAATTATTTCTAAAGGTATAATCTCCTAAGAATGGCAAGACTTTTGACTTCTAAAGCTTGTGCTCCAACAATACGAACAATTAGTTTCTAAGGATTATTGTAGTACTAGTTTGATTTAAAATAGTATTAAAAAAATAAAATAATTATTTTAAATGAGGTACAAATTCCTTACAACTACTAATTATCTTTCTAACAAAATATTCTTGTATATCAACCAATATTTAAAAATTTAAACAAAATTTACTAATTGTATTGCTTGTACTTTCTAAGTCTTTAAAAAAAAAAAAAAAAAAAAGAAAAAATCAATAATTAAAATACATCCTATTAAAAGTTGTACATAACAACTAAGAAAAAATAAACTATAAAATACGCTCACATGTAAGATATTTTTTCTTTGTATTAAAGCAAACAAGTTCCTAAATATTAGTTATTTATATTTGTTTAATACAAATATAATACTACTATGATTACCACAAAATTATAATATGTTAAATATTATTATTAGTATACAAAATATTTTGAATATCTTTTAACTACCAAATTCTATCTAAAATACTATCATAACTTATCTTAAAATGATATTATACCAAAGTTTGTTTTATTTAATTTTTCTACTACCATTTTATAAATTATTAGATTATTTTGTGGAACTTTAGGGTTTCATCTAATAGTCATGTTTGTTTAAAATATCCAACATATTTTTACTATCTATGGTTTATTTCATCTCTTAAAATTGTTTTGTAATTGTCTAGTACTTTTTCTATCTTGTTGCAAGTAATATATTTATAAAACTTGGATATTTTTAATTTAATTTGATCAAATTGGTTTTTTTGTATGTAAATGATTTTTTTTTAAAATTTTCAAATATATATTATTCAAATAGTCCATATGTTAGGAATGCAAGACAACAAATTAGCAAATGGACAAGGAAAAAAATACAGAACTAGATTAATTTTAAGAACAAAGAACTAGATGGTTGACAAGAAGAATAACTAAATTGATATCAAGAAACAAGATAATAGTTTAGATTGCTCCAAGACTTGTGTTGGCAAGACTGAGGTGTACCTTGGTCTTGCCTCCTATTTATATTAAAAGGTCTATGTTCTAGAAGGTTGAAGAAGATTTTAAAAAAGTGAAGAAGGTTCTAAAAGATTGAAGAAGGTTCTAAAAGACTAAAGAAGATTCTAGAAGGTTCTAAAAGATTGAAAAAGATTTTAGAAGACTATAGAAGATTCTAGAAGGTTCTAAAAAATGGTAGCTTGGAGTATGTCTATGATACTAGATATGGTTTTTAAAACACAAATCATATGATATTAAATGTTTAGATTGTTTAAATATATAATTCATAAAAAGTTATATAATTTCTTTTATATTAATTACATTTAGATTATTTAAGTATATAATTTATATGATATTATATGTTTAATATTACTTCTTTGTTTTATATAAGCCACATTAGCATAACCACTTTGTGAGGTATGGATTAAAATTGAATATCTTTTCAACTAAATTAAAAATTAAGATAAAAAATTAATATTTCTTTAGATTTTTCTAAATTCTAACCTCTAAAATTCTTACTAGTTAATTCTCAATTTAATTATGTTGTACAAGTTATTAAATTTATTCTAAAGAATTAATATATTTTAGAATCAAACTTTTAAACCTATATAAGTCCCTAGTATAATTTTTTTGATATTTCCTATATGTAGCTAATTTGGACTAATTTAAGTATAGATGTAATGCCAAATTAAATCAATAGAGAATGCCTACTAAAGCAAATATATTACTTTCTTCTTTTTGATAATAAATGTATAGTTATTTACATATTAGTATAAAAAAATTGATTTGTATTTTTTGGAATTGTGATACTACTAATTAGAGTTGCTTAAATTTATATTTCTTTAGACAATTAAGATCTTCAAGAAGAGTATTTCTAAACACCTTATCATTTTTAATTATAAGACAATTATAGGCTAAATTTTTAAAAAAAATTAGCCAAATTCTTGGAATATTTCCAAACTACACTTCATGCAATATATTTCTATTAATTAAGAAGCATTTCATTGCTATCTTTTGCATTATAGATGTGTGACATATTGTGATACAATCATCAATAGAAAATAGTTTTGTGCAACTTTTCTTATAACATGTTATGCTATCTAAATTTTTAGACAATGACTTAGAATAGTGGCTTTGAAGATTATAAAATCTTCTTAAGGCTTAGAAGTAAGAAAGGTGTAAATTTTGCCTTAGACTATTGTAGTCTAATATATATATATATATATATAATAAAAGAATTATATAATCAATAATTTAATTATTTAAAATTATAATTATTTAATTTAAAAGTTTAAAAATAATATATTTAAATTGAATTAATTTTTTTATAAGTTAAAAAAAAATCTTGTATATATAAGAATATTTATTTTTTTAGCTATAATCTTATTTATAGTAGTTTTATTTTTAATCTAAATCTTTAAATTCAACCTTTTGCTTCTTTGTGTGTTTTTTTTTTTGCCTTGTCTTTATTAGCAATACTTTCTAAGGTGCTATCTAGCTTATTGTATACCACCTTTACTTTCAACACATACTTATTTGTAAATCTTGGCATTAGAAATAATAATATTTATTTTTATCTTTACTACCATATTAGCGCATATAACTTTGTTTGTTTTGATTGATTTAAGATGTATGTGCTATTATTTGCAAGCCTATAATTCTTGTTTCTTTAAATCAAGACAAAGAGGTATAAGGGAGAAAATACAATCTTTGTAAAAAATGCTTGGAAGAACTACAAATTGTATATTTTTTTGGATCTATCTTCTTCTTGTGGATTTATATGTAGCATTCACATCTAATTTTAATTAATGGTTTTAGAAAAAAGAACTCCATAAAGTGGAATAATACACATATACATCCAATTCAAACCTTATCTTAAATATAGAACCTTTATAATATTTTTTTTAATTAATAAATTTTATGCAAAAGGCCTCAATTTTAAGTTTTTTATCAAGGCTAGATCAATATATAATATGCAAAATAAATGATCAATATTCTATTTAGAATGAAATGTGAATAAAAGATTTATTTTAAATCAATTTTTGACTCTCTATAATAAACAAGTTTTAGTCGTGATAATCTTGATATGGATTTAGAAGTGTGTTTTATCTAGCCTTTACATTCCTTAATTCCTTTGAAAGCTACAAAATAATATTAGTCTACTTCTTGCCAATTTCAGCTATTTAATTTAGCTTTATTTTGATTGTATATGAAGTTAGTTAATTAAGCTACATTTAAAAAATTGGTTGTGTATGAAGTTATATTAATAATAATACTTAAAGAAAGAATGCAAGGTAATATGATTCAAAAGAAGGTCTAAGATAGTACCTTTTTAGTCTTTCTTCTTTGCAAATATCTATTATTGATTGTCAAAGTTTAAAATTTAATCTACCACAATTTGGATATCAAGTCCATAATTTTTTAAATCTAAATTTAAACCAACAAGATAGATATATAGTAGTTAAAATTAGATAAGATTATAAATAAGTTACATTCTTATCATCAAATCTAGAGATGTTTTAAGACCTTGTCTCTATAGTAATTTTAGTTTTTGAGGCTAATCTTATATTTAAAAGACGCCCAATAGATATGTTAAAAAAATTATAAATTAAAACCTAAGTACTAAATCCTTCTAATTTTCTATATGCTTCAATATGCTTTTTAGATTCTAAATTATCTTAATACTTGCTTTTAAATTTAATACCTATAAAAAATATCTATATCAAAAAAAAAGAATGAGATGGAATAATAATTTTTATAGTAAAATTACTAAATAATAATAATTCATGCATGATGATTTATTTGATAATAAAAATATATAATAAAACTTTATATGTATAACAAATGTCTATAATACTTATTAAATAGAAGTAAGTAGAAATAAATAAATAAATAAATAAGTAAAAATATATTATGTAATTTTTTTTAAAAAAAATTGAAATAAAATTAAACGTAAATTAGATATTTAGACTTCTATAGATATGCCATACAGCTATTGAACTTGTCTTACAAGTTTTTCACTTTTAAGAAGTTGCGTTAGAAGCAATTTATAACTTGGTGTTTGGACCTTAAATCTTATGGTTTCTAAGAAGCTTTTACAAGATCTTTTTAGTAGTTAATATATGTAGAGACAAGACTAAGATTATTCTCAGTCTTATCAACATCTTTCTTGTATTTTAGTCTTGATTCAAGACTCTCTAATTTCTTTATAATTGGAAATAGCCATTTTAGTTTTTTTATTTTATTTTATAATAATTTTTTAATTTTTTTAATTTTTTTTCTTTCAATGATAAAAGAACATATTATTTTTTTAGAGTTTTAACTAGATTCATATTTTTAATAATATATATTTAATACATATACTATTATTTCAAAAATTATCTCTAATTTTATTATTTGTGATATGGTAGAAAATTATTACATTATTTATTATTAGATTTTAATTATATATTTATTATAACCCTCTTAAAAGATACCTTCTTAAAAAGATGTTTTATAAAAAGCCTAATGTCTAATCTTTACAAAGCTAAAAATGCCTTTACTATGAATTTATTAGGAAACACCTTCTTGACAAGACTATTATTAAAAAATCCAACTACAAATTCTTCTAACAAATATTCTCTTTTTGTGAGTCTTCTTAGCAAGATCTCAAACAATTTTGTTTTAATGGCTTGAGGTGCTGATTCTTTCATGTTAGAGTGACTCATGGATTTTGCATAATCAAACCAATAAGACTTTTCAAGAATAATTTGCTTTAATAAACATTGAATGTTGATTCTAAAACAATCTTTGAAACAATATTAAATTAGTAGTAGGCATCATATGTTATTGAGGTGTATAATTATTGAGGCTATTTAAGCTAAGAAAAATCTTTGCATTGTTTATTATGTCATCCAAGACATATTGATGTGTTGCTATTGAGATGTTATATAATCTATTGTTAATCCAATGTAGATGCACAAATAAACTAGAAGAATACCAAAAGCTCAACATCTTTTTTTTATAAATTACAAAAAAAATTACATAGAATAATAACTCTAATAACCATAAATTAAATTGAAACCATAGATAATCTTTGTCTATTAGATAATTATTCTAGGATTTGAGAACCTACTAGATATAATCAATAATTACAATATTATAATTGCATAGAGAGGCTACATCAAGAGATGATTGTATGCACATGGAGGCAAATAATCATCCAAAATAATAGATGAAAGAAAGATGCAAGATGGTGGATTGTTTGATTAGAAGCAATGCAATTAAAAATTAATAATAATCTAAATTTAGCCGGAGTGTTGGTGTAATTATGTATAGGTGGCAATGGTAGTGGTGGTGGTGGCAATTGTTGAGCACTTTTGAGGCCTCCCACTTTTCTTCCAAGTGTGTATAGATCAGTTAGGTTAAATGCTTCTAAGTATTTACAACCTCGGTAACAGAAAGTGGAGCTGTTTACAAGACCAGATGCTTTTCAACTACTAAACTAACTCCAAAAACAACAACACATTACAACAGTCAATAATAATATCAACATTGACAAAAACATCAACTTAATAACTATATTGATAAAAACGTAATATAGTTTTGCAAATTCAGATGTCAACCCAAAGGAAACCTCAAAATCTCATGCAAACACACAAAAGCACTAATAAAAAGGATGAACTATCTCACTTGAATTTGCAACCTTCATGGGAATCACAGGTGCATGGCAGCGATCCTTTGAACAATTTCCATTGCCCTACATAGGCACTTGGCTGATGAATTACAGACATGACAATGACAATGCAACCAAGCACATCAATCAGTGCCACATAATGATGAGGAAAAACATGCATACCATGATAAGTAAAAGCTGAGCATCTTCATGAATAGCACTGAGGTGATCCTTCTCAATGTGTAAGAAATCTGGTTATCAGCAACCTCCCCTTAGAGATCCCAAGGAAGACTGTGTCAGATAGATACTATGCATGAAGATGTCACCCCTCAATCAAGTGCATGATTTCCACCATGGTGACATAGTAATCATGCAAAATAATATATGTGTGTATATATATATACACACACTCTCATACATATACACTGTAATGATTCTATGATAATTAACAAACAGGGCAAGGGTCTTGGAAATAAAACCCACCTGTGTACAAAAACTGGCATGATGGGTGGTTTTGAACAGGAACTGAGAGCATGAATACCTGGCATGTGAATAATCCCTTCATTCCAAATGCATGAAACCCGACGTTTTAGACCAATGAAATAACTAAGAGATGAGAAAAAGGAAAAAGAAAACAGAGGATTACTGGCATTGAGAGTCTCAACAATATACCGCTCTATTTTTCCCTCATGATAACTAATTCACATGAATCGCGAGGTGGAGCAGTAACAGTTACCTCGGTGGCACGAGGATCTGTATCCAACATACAACACTTGTCATCGTTTATTGCATTTCTAATCGGGCTTGGTTCGTCCAGTGCAATATGCTTCTTCATCACACCACTAGCTGCCTCTTATCTAGTTTTACACAAACTTGAACTCTTAAGGCTGAGTATGTTGATTAAGCTTTGCAATGTACTGGACTGTTGTTCAGCATGAAAAATCTGATTCCACCCGCTACGAACAAAAGATCACTCTCGCACCATTTCATTGATGAAACCATGTAAAACCTGCTTCAACTCAACAAGATATTCAAAAAGCCAACAGGATGTACTCTCAAAAGATGAACCAGAACCACAATCAAAAATTTGTAACAGTGAAAACCAACAAACTTGAACAAATCGGCAACCCTTAGATTAGACCACAGAAAACCCAACGTCGCCGACTACCACATAAGAGCAATGTCCGTGGATTTACAGTTAAAGGTTCTCCTCATATACAAGCTCTAAACACCCACGGATACCGATTCCAGAAATATTACAGCATGTTAACAGAAAACAGACGCAAAGTGAGTGAAGGGCATCAACAACAGCGCTCTCTGCCATATCCCAAAACACAACCCAGACTCTCTACTCAACGCTTTACAGCTGGAAAAAACTAAACCCCAATGTCACACAATCCCCAGAAAGACTACTATCGAGACGGATGGAGGAATTACGATGTTATGCATTGTGGTTCCAAAGTGAATCCTTGAAATGCAACCCCGGCGTAGATTCACATGCAACCGACAGAGCTAACCTCCACAGATTTGAATGTGGTTTCCACGTTACAATTCTTGGGAGGATACAACTTCATCTTCACCATGAATTAGATGATATCCTCTTGGGAAATCAACATGGGTTCTATTCTCTTTTTTTTTAAATTATTATACAGCAATTTTGGTTGGTTAGTTATTGAGCTATAAGTTATTTAGCTATTAGTCCTTGAACTTATACATTTGGTTGCTTTGATGGATAGAGAGAGGATGGATTAATTGTTTATTATTTTCTACATACATTGTTAATTGTAGAATGATAGTTTTAATTAAAAATTAATCATTAAAATTATAGATTAGGTAATTTTGGTAAATAAAAAAAGGATAGATGAGTTTTTTTTATTATTATCAAATTATATTATTTAGATGTAGTTTATATAAATATAGTATTTGTATTATTGCTAAGAAGATGAATATTTTTTAGTGATAAGAAGATAACAGAAAGAGAGATTGGATATAATTAATATATTTTTTAATCTAATGAAATATAATTTTTTTTTTTTTTTGGTTTTTTTGTGATGGTAAAAACTTTAAAATATTTAAGCTATTATGTATAAAAAATGGAATTAAATTATGTTTTTAAAAATAAAATAAAATAAAAAATGATTAAGTTATTTGAACTTGCAACAATACAAAAAATAAGAAAACATGTGAGGTCAATTATGGAGCATTTTGGGAATTTATGGAAGATATTTTTACATGCATTAAAAGATAAATATTTCTTAGAAAGTACTAATTGGATTGCTAAAAAATTATTCTTTGAATGAGTTGAACAATCTAATAAGAATTTGCAAGCTATTAAGAAAGTTTTAGAGATAATATTCTTAATTATTAAAGGTAGAAAAATTAATATTGGAGCCAAACAAGGTTGAATTATTTCTTTGAACTATTTATAAAAAATTATAAGAAAAATTGGAGGTTCTTCTTGAAGATAAAGAGAGAAATGAAAGATTGATAATAAAGTAGAGGGATGTTGAAGATGTTGTGGGATTGCTTGTAAAACAAGAAAAGAAAAATAATAAGATTAGTATTCAATGAGTAGCACAAGCATCTAGAACTTAAGTGTCTACTACACAATCAATTATACCTATTGTCGAAACTCCAATGGTTATATCAAAGAAAGAAGATATAGAAGTAGAAGAGATTATATGTGGAATGTGAGATCTTCAAATAAAACTTGCAAGACTTGAAAAGAATTTTTTTTACAAACAATTCAAGGACTACTTTTAAATAAAGGTATGTACAAAGATGTATTTAGTGTGATGATGTTTCTCATTTTCAAAAAGATTATGATGAATTCAATGACATGGTATGACAAGGAGTTATTTTTTGAAAGGATGGAAAAATAGCATTAAAAGATATTAGAGATCTTCTTCAAACCAATTTTGATAAGGGAGACATAAAAGCATTGATTCAAAATTATTTAATAATATATGGAATTACAATATAAGAACTTGTAAGTTAGGGTGCCATGGTAGATGATGACTTCAATGGAAATATGGAAACAAATTGATTTTTTATCTTTTCCCATTTCTACAATACAAAAAGAAAAGATGCCATAAAAAGCATTATTAAGGATTACTATTATAATTTGTAGTGCTATAAGTTGAAAAGATCTTGTAGAGGTTCTTTTAATCCATGTATATATTGCTAAGAGCTAATATGAAATTTTAATAGAAAAAAAGAAGAGGAAGGATTTTGATGATATAAAACAAGAAAATTCTTCTAAAAGATAATTTTGAGGAAATAAAGCTTGTAATATGGCTTTTCAAGAATTATCTATAGAAGATGCTTCAATAACTTTAAAAAAGAAAGAAAAAGAAACAAAAGAGAAAGATAATTTAATAGCTTACAAATTACTCTCTGATATTGAAGCAACAACAAATTTAAAAGGGATGCTTGAAAAATATGTATTCAATGCTAAGATTGAATTTACATTGAAGGAGATTCTAAGGATTATAAAAAAAAAGTTTTATGATGTTATTATTGACAATATTAAATGAAAGAGATAATCAACATGTGAAGCAGGGTTGAGTCGTACTATTTATGTAGAGATATATAAGGATGAAGAAGAATTTGGTATTTGTTGCAAACAATCAAGAAGTGAGGGAAGAGGTCATAATCAATAAGTACATTTTAAAGATTGGAGTAAAAAAAAGATAGAGGCTTCAAGTCATTATACTTGGAAACATTGGATTAGAATGACTATAGAAGTATTAGTGAAGGTTGAAGATATAGAGGAGCCAATTATTGCTCTAATTGACCATGATTTAGAGATAAATCTTATATCCAAAGATCTTTATAAGAAGCAAAGATGTCCAATTGATATGGAGTATAGATGGACAATATGGATGGCTAAAAATACATAAGCTGAGTTATATGGAACTTGTCTAGATATTAAGATCTAGATTGGTGATGTTGTAATAGAGCAAAATTTTTTTATTTAAGATACAACATCTTATTCACTTATTTTGGGATAATTATATATTATGGCAATATAAATAGAGACAAAGGTATTTGATGATGGTTCAACTTATATACAAATATATAGTGAAGATAGAAGAAAGATAATATAATTTTTAGCTGTGTCTCTCAATCATGAGCAAAATTGAGACAAATTGAGGGAGAATCCATTGCCAAAGATTATTGAAGAATTTAAAGATTTTAGAAGAAAACCACTATAAAGTAAGATTATAGAGGTACAAAAGGAAAAGTACTCTTACAAGATATATGTACCTTTAATACAAGTTTTGTTGGTATCTTTTAAAATGAGAGTATTATGAATATGAATGTTGAAGATTTAAAAAGAACCAAAAAAAAAAAAAAAAAAAAAAAAAAACTATATATTGTTGACAAAGAATTATATGAATTAGACACATTAGAAGATGATGAATAGATTTTTGGTGTTTATGAAGAAAATAGATTGGAAGATTAATTGAAATTAATTACATCAATTGAATTAGAAGATGATGATAAGGTTATATAAATATATTCAAAATAAATTTATTCTTTGCTTGAATCTTTTTAGGCATTAGAGATTATTGTGGAAATAAAATATAAAAAAATGGATAAGAAGGTGAAACCTATTGAAGGACCTTTGCTAAAGGATTTTAAAGAACAAATAGAAGAAGTATTAAAAAAAGAATTTTTAATTATTAGAATTTGATAACTTGAATAAAAAAAAAAAAGATATGCAAATAGCATTAGAAAGATTGAAAAGAGCAAGGTTATAAAAGAAGGTTCAATTTGATAAACAACAATTTGATTAATATGATAGATCTTATTTGAGACTCTAACTTTTCAAGACAAAAAGATAGTTGTGATTTGGATAATAAAAATAATAAATAGAAATTTAATGAAGATATTAAAAGTATAGTATGAAGCTAATAATAGTATATAATTTATTTGATGTATATTGAAGGATGTGCAAGTTCAAAAGAGGTGGATGTTGCAAGGATAAATTTCACCCCTCAATCCAAATTACAAGATGGCTTTACTTAAGAATTACTTGTAATTTGTAGTCTAAAGTAAAAGAAGCAAATATTAAGATCAAAGAGAAGAAAAAATATAAATTAAACAAAATAAATGATAAAAAATAAGTATACAATCCAAAACTAAATTATAATTTATTTATTATATTTTTATCTAATAAAAAATAAAAATAAAAAATAAAAAATATATTTTTAGATAGATTTTTTATTTTTTATTTTTTATCTTTCTAATGATGTAAAAAATACATAAATCTAAGTTACTATGAATAAGTTATGATAGTTTAAAGTTAAAAGATAAATAATTAAAAAATTAAGTGAGAAATTTTTACCTCAAGGATAACTTGCTTAAGAAATTAAGGATTTGAACCTCACTAAGGTTCACAAGTAGTGTAGAAGGGTGTCTTAGAAAGTCCACGAGGCTTTAGTCTTATCCTCTTACCTACATCCAAGGTGCTACAATCCATATGGGACTTGTGCACCTCCCTTACTGTAAGGACTACACTAGCTGCTGATCCTCCTATTTTCTATTAGTAAAACTTATTTTTTTGTATTTTTGACTTCACCATGGTATTTAAAATAATTAATGAGTTAATTTGATGACTTAGAAATGTCGTATTATAATATGGCTATATGATGAAAGAATAAAAAAAGACATATATTGTAGAAAAGTTTAATTAAAGATTAAACAATAAAATTACTTTAAAAAATATAAATAAAATAAATAAAGAGATAATAAAAATATTTAATCTTAATATTATATTTTTATAAAAAGAGCTTCTATTTATTTTGTAGAACCATTAATAAAATAAAACAAGGTAGATTAAATAAAATACTACTACAAGCATCTTAAAATTAAAATAAAAGATATTTTTTAGTAAAAATTATCTAAAAAAATCCTAAATTAATACTTAAAGAAGGTTAGTTGTGAACTAGGGTTGAAATAAGATTCCACAACACAAAACTATACGCCTATGGCAAATAGAAATTTTTTTTGTTAATTAAAGAATATAGTTTGAGAGCAAACTTAATAAGATTTCTTTGAGTATTGGTTTTAAGATTTTTGAGTTTGTAATGACTTTGTAAAAACTATGCAAAGTCAAAGTTTTATTTGGATGATTTTGGTTATTAATAAATAAATTAGGTTCACATTTTGGAGTATATTGTGAATTTTTTAATAGTTCTATAAATAAAAAATTATAGATTTGTGAATATAATTGTGTTAAATATTTGTTGTAAATTTGAACTTAATTCAATGGTTAAATTAAAGGCTTTAAGAATTTAAGTGAACTAAGATCTTAAAAATTGGATTTTGAGGGTCCTTAAAGATTTCTATGATTTGGAGCAATCTGCCAATTAGATTAGAATGGTTTTTTTTAAACTCATAATTAACTTAGTTTTTAGCATTTTAAAAAAAATTTAAAATATATAAACAGTATAAAAAATATTAATATTAGAAGATTGACATCAAGATTGGAAAAAGAGAATAATTAATATCCAAGAGGATTAAGAGATTTTTCTCTCAATTGATAAGTTCAAATTCTTTCAAATTTTGTATATTTATTTTTAATTAGTAGATTAAGAAGTGTACAAATTTTGAATGAAGATCAATGGTTAATTTAATAATTTTAAGGTTTTAAATCTATTATTAGATTTGATTAAGATTTATTTATAATATTAAAATTTGATTAAAATTTATTTATGATATTAAGATTTGATTAAGATTTGATTAAGATATTAGAATTTTATTAAAATTTGACTTAAAATTTGATTAATATTTGATTAATATTTTAATATAATTTGATTAGATATTAAGATTTCATTAGGATTTGATTGGAGTTTCATTAGAATTTGATTAAAATTTACTTAGGATTTTATTAGGATTTATTTAGGATATTAGGATTTATTTAGGATTTTAGGATTTTATTAGAATTTGACTTAAGATTTATTTTAAGATTTAATTATGACTTGACTTAAGATTTGATTTAAGATTGCATTATAGTTTTATTAAGATTTGATTAAAATTTGATTAAGATTTTACTAAGATTGATTAAGATTTGATTGAAATTTAATTAAAATTTGATTAAAATTTAATTAAAATTATTTAGGATTTTTTTAGATTGATTAGAATTTAATTAAAATTTGATTAGAATTTCTTAAAGATTTCTTTATAACTTCTTTAAAATTTCTTTAGAATTTCCTTAAGATTTTTTAATGATTTTATTAGGATTCTTAAGGATTTAATTGGAATTTATTTAGAATTATATTAGGATTATTAAATTCTTGATTAGTTACAATATACAAGTTTATTTTCTATGGCCGAGTGCCCAATGTATTCTCAAATAAAACAACACGTAATATAATAGCATAAGTAAATGAAGTGCTCTCATTAGGATAAGCTCAACTACAGTGAAGATTACTACTTCATTTTGCATTCAAAAAAATAATCTTTGTCATAGAAAGAAAATTTTTCAAAAGCCAAAATTGCAAAGTTGGAGAATTGGTTTAATGGTGTGGTGGTTTTGGAACAAGTTATTAAGGCAAAGCTACCTTTGTAGGATAAGTCAGATTTCTCTCTAATAGATACATATATATTTGGTGTATTTGAAGAAGTAGTGGTAGCGGCTACTACTTGTATCTAAATTATAGTCAATATTATGTCATTGTTAATAGATGTGCTCAAAAATGACAGGATTCTTTATTATATTAGATTGCCAGATCAAATTGGCTAGTCCATGCTATATCTATCTTTTAGCATTACAGATGCCATTACTTCTAAATACTTTACTACTTTGGCCTCAACACCACTTGGAAAGGCTATTATTTCAAATGCATCATATACTTTGGTATATAAAGTGTTACAATCGCATGTATTTATTAATATATAATATATGGTGCTAAATTTCAAATTGATATGAATATTTTATTTGGTAGATAAAATGCTAGAAGATAAGATGTCTTTACTATCCTTGGACATGGCTCAAGAAGTCATTGATCTATCTATAAAAGAAGACTTGGTAAAGTTGTAAGCTAAACTTACAATTAAAGCTATTATGACATTTGAAGAACATATTGTCCTACAATTACAAGCTAGGCCATTGGACAATAAATCTTTGATTATAAAGGTGGCTTATTTGTCTAATCTTGCAGCCAAGTTTATTAATAAAATAATACAAATTATATCAAAAAATGCTACATTTAGTGAATGATAATAATATATTAGTTATCAACTATATTGCCAGCAATATTACCTTTGCTATACCAATATGAGTGATGATGGACTTTGGTGTGCAATTAATAATGATTGACAAGCAACTTGTATAAGATTTGAATTTAAGTACTACAAACCTAGAGCTTTGTCTATTTATCATTGTCATCTCAATAAAGAGCACAAAAAAGAAACCAATTATACTAGGCAACCGATATAGTTGATATTCTACAATAGATTTAGATTATTTTATTTACATATTATTCACTAATGTATAATAATTAGTGCCACAAATTATAATATTTTGATGGATTAATAGTCACTTTATTCCTTTGATTTTGATTTAGACAATTGGACTAAGAAAGTGTGGATTAGACCAAGGTAATTTACCATGGATGGCAAAAAAGAGCTCATTTTGGTGACATTTATAATTGTCTCTATGACCTTGTCGGCAAAAACTATATTTGGTTGCAATACATTGGTATTGGATTTATCATACAATCTAATGCTATTAGAAGAGACATTTACATTTATATCTAGTATTGTAGAATTATAAGATGTAATACAATTAGAGATATTTATAAATCATTATCAGGACCTGCTTGCTCCATGGAGTAGTGATTTAAAGCTCTTAAAAGATTGTTACATCATTGGAAACCATGGATGTACTAATTGATTTATTTTTGTCAACTTTTGTTCAACTTATTCAATGGCATCTATTGAAAAAAGATATCATCCTTGTAAAACTATTTATTGGCATCAATACTATATTAACAACTATTTTAAAAGTTAATTTAAAGGTTAGGCAATATATTCATATAGATAATGGATTTGTACCTAATCAAGTTGTCCAACATCATTTGTAGAGGTTGTTGGCTCTATATCCTAAGCAAATACTACATTTTATTATTCACAGTTGTTTTAACAAACTATTACAAGATATTACTTTCATTCATGTGTACAACATGTATCTCTATTATATAGTAACATTAGTATGATCATCCAATTATTTTAGAATCAAATAATAATGGTCAAGGGATATTAGAACAACAACTTACTAAGCTAGAAGAATGAGTACTATTTTTCTACTTAAAATTGTATGCAGCAAAAGAGCTTAGTGTTCAATATATTTTTGTTGCTTTGGTCAAACACTTTGAAAAAATACAGGCTAAAGAGATATTCTTGTAAGTCTTTCTACAAGGTACTTTACGTCTCATAGACATTACTAGTTCAAATAGAAATAATGGTGATAAAGCTTCTTTACTAATTATAAAGAAGGATGTTGGAGGCATAAGAGTTTTTTTTATTACAGATTAGTAGTTAGAGGTGGTGCCAACATATAGTGGTGTTCTAGCAGTAGAAAAGGAGACCACAAAATTTAATGATAGACCATTGGAATTACGGCCATATCTTATTGGTACCAGAGTACAAAAGGTACGAGCTTTCATTTTCTTATATTGTAGTTGTTTTGCCTTCAATTTTAATAATTTAGAAAGATACAAAGGCAAATCAATGTATATTTAATTAAAAGATGACTATCCAATTTTGTGATGACTTTACAAGCTTGGTTTATTAGAGAAAGTCAATGTCTAGACTCAATGTCAAGAATTATCGGTTGTTGGCTTAATCAAGCTCTTCAATGGCAAATATGCTTGTATTATAGTTATGTCTTCTAAAAAAGATATATTTGGTAACTAAACAAAGAAACAAATCTATAGAAATTACTATTCAATTAATTATAAGACCAAATCAAATCAATATTTAATACCAATACTAAAAGAATTATTTGATGTAGTAGATTTTTTTAAGTATTCAATATTTTGGATTTGTGATTTAATTATCATCAATTGCCATTATTGATTGATGATTGGATGAAAATAATATTTTAGAAAATTAACCATAATAACAAGGATCAACTCTATCACTAAAAATATCTTTTATTTGATTTCAAGAATGTACCAAATAAATTTCAGAGAATAATGGATCAAATCTTGATTGGCTTACAGTTTGTCAGATGATATATTGATAATATTATCATCTTTAGTAGCAATCCACGAGAACATACGAAGCAATTGCAAATAGTGTTTGAGTAGTTATAACAATGGAGGTTATATTTACATCATAGCAAGTGTAAATTCTTCCATGATGAATTATTATAATGATTGTTTTAAATAGCCTTGGCATGCAACAAGCAAAAGTAGATACATTATAGAAGATTCTAGTATCTATTGATGTGTCACAACTTTGAACTTTTCTTAGCTTGATGAATTATTATGAATTTGTCAAGAATTTTAATTTGATTGCTAACCAATTAACTATTTTCATAGAAAAAGATCAACTATAGATATAGAATTATCAGTAACAATACGCATTTGATACATTGAAATAAAAGTTGGATTAAATTTTATACTTTGATGCCTTGAAGCTACTCGATCCTTTCAATTGTACACAAATTAAAATGCAATAGGATTAGGAGCAATCTTGATATAGAAAGATGATGAAAGACAAGAGTATGCCATTGCGTTTGCTTTTAGGAACAATAATAATATAGAGTCTAATCTTACAAGAAAAAAACTTTAGTAGCAATTTGGACCATTATGTACTTCCAGTCTTATATATTAGTGACTAAACATCAACCTTTGAAGTGGCTTATAGAATTAGACAAGCTTCTTAAGAAGCTAGTTAGATGGACATTATTGCTATAAGAGTATAACTTTAAAGTTATATATTAAACTAATATCACCAATTTGAATGGGGATAGGCTTTCTTATAATCCAAGTCTATCAAAGAATGACCCAATCAAAGTTAAATGGTATGGAGACTCTGTCAAAGAGGCAATTTTTAGTTGGCATGTGGTAGCATATCTCATATTCCTAATAGACTCTACCTCTAACTTATTCGATTAGAAAATAGATGAAGAACTTAAGTAGATCTAAATTGTGAGCAACATGTGGGAGGACCTCCCGATTTTACATAAGCTTCAACAAGAGGCATTTTTATCAGCTCTTTCTACGATAGAAGGGGATTGAATTGAACATTAGGTAGCAAGGTTTTGTTAGAAAATGGCCTCTTTTTTTGGATGTGGTGTAATGAAATTAGACACATAATTCCTAAGTCAAATCAAAGGATCTTATTAGTATCATAAGTATATGAGGAACTTGGAAATTTTTGGATATAATAGACAGATTCCATATTACACAACTAATACTTGTAGACTGGCATGTATCAATAGATTGCCACATATGTTTCTCAGTGTGAAATATATGACTAAGTTAGATGAAGCTTCAGCACCTTATCACCTTAGTTGTAGCCCTTACATATTATAGATTTAGGTAATCATTGATCTTTGGACTTTGTTGGACTATTTATTATTATTCCATATAGAACTTAGTATGTTTTGGTAAGGATAGAGCATTTTAGCAAGTGGATTGTGAATACTCTACTTTCCACTATTTAGAAAGGATAGGAAATCCTTCTATACAAAAGTATAAGAATAAATTATTTTAATCAATAATCTTATAATATAACTCCTAATATTGCTAATATAAAGTTAAACTTTTGTACCAAACTAATAAGATGTAGAATTTTGCATAATTTCTATAGAATATAATCATGATAAAAAGATTCTAAATATAATGAATTTTCCATCTCTTATAGCTTTTTATTTAGTAAGCTTATTTTTTATTATTTTTTTAATTAATTAATTTTTATAATTATCTAAAGTGATTCTAATTACCATATATATTAATCCTATAGGTGGCAAACCACCTTCTTATTTATACTTAGCTATTTTTTATTTTTTAATTTTTAATTTTTTTATATCTAAACTTTTATTTTTTTAAATCATATTTTTATTAATTTATTATTTTTGAATCCATTCATTATTCAAATAATAAATTTTAATAATTTATTTAATAAAACCTATTGAAATATAATTTAAGATTAATAAATTGAATTTGTCGCTCTATCACAAAATACTATATAATTGGTAGTTATAGCTTTCCTAGACTATGTAATGGTACAATTTGGAGCACCTATTAAAATATTGACTAATTAAGGACTAGAGTTTCTTGGATCTTTTGAAACTTTTTATACAAAAGCATTGATAGATCATTGTACCACCTCTAAGAATCATCTTGAGGCAAACAGCTTAGTTGAGCAAATTCTTCAGACTATCAAGTGTTGTCTACGTAAGTATGGATTGCTTTAGAACATCTATTATAATTGAAATTTAATATTACCTTAGATTATAATAGATTATTATTTTAGTAAGCAAGCATCATTAGATTTCTACAACCCTTAACAATTGTCATATAAATGGAAGCTAAATTTATCCAACTTAATATTTGAGAAGCTAGATCTTATTATCAATTTAGATGACCTTGATACGTGGGCTCAATGCCTACATGATCAAACAAAGTTCTTTAAAAAAACCATGCTTATGGCAATGGAGAACTTATCTATTATTCAATATTGTAACACTTTGTAATGTATTTGGATTTATAGTGGAGCCTATTGACCTTAATTGTAATGATTTTCTATTAGAGACATTATTTATTTGTAACATAAGGCATATACGATACTTAGCATCAAGACATGGTGCACAATTTTTTCTATGAAGGATGTGTTGCCTAATAGTATCTTTTTAGTAGAAGGCAAGGATTGACAAAAATATTAAGAATATTAAAAGAATTGTATTTTTTATCATACGTCCATTGATGGATATATTCATCATGAACTGATAGTTATATTATATGATTTTTTATATTTGTTTGTAATGAGAAGAAAGAAGTAGCTATCATATTATTATATGACCATTACTGATGCATATGGCATATGGCATATTTAACACCACTTCTTTCAACTTTAGATTTTGGAGATTGGACTTGCTTTCATTGTAGAATATCTTCTAATCATTTATTGGAATAAGTTAAAGCCTTCTTGTAGATTTGTTACATATTGGTAGTAAAATTATCATTTAGTTGATAGGTATTAATTATGATTTCAAGTTTTAGATATCAATGGAGATTTAGGAAGAGATTCCATATCAAAAAGTTATTAAAGGCAATTAAGGATAGGATTCACATTACATCTTGCCTACAATTTCTTAGTTACTCCTTCCACCGGCTTATTTAATTTGTCTAGTTTCCACTATACCAATTTACATATACATAGTTGTTACAATAATATTGCTGTAGTAATTATCTTGATTTTGTATGCATTTTGATCCTAGCTAGTTGAAGGGATTCTTAATCCGCTAGGAGGAGGCACTAGGTATATTTGTTATATATTTTTCATTCATATATAACTTATAGCACTCAATTTTTTGTATATAACAATCTTTACTTATATAATAGTTATAATGATGTTATATGGCATGATTTTTAATCTAAAAGTATATTATATATCTAATTATAGGAAATTTATCTATAACTTATCTATAATCTCTTTTCAAAACCTCATCTTTATATTAAAATTTTACTATAGCTCTATATATCCACCTTTTCACCTCCATAAAATCTTGGTTTCTAAAATTCATTTTAATTTGCACAAAATGCTTAAATTATAATAAAATCCTTCAATACCTTATTCACCCACCAAGGATTGATTTTATTTTGAACTTTAAAATCTAATAATTTCTTAATTTAATTATTCAATTCATGTCAAATTTTTAAAAAATATAACTTGTATCTTTAAGCTTTATCACAAAGAAAATAAACTATAAATTCACTTTTGATCATCTAATATCTCAAAAATCCTAGTAAGTACTTAAAATCCTAGTTTATAGAGACTTGAGCACTATTTTCTTCATATTTCTAATATCCAAAATCCTAATGCCACAATTTTTTTGTATATAACTTTGTAATATAAAAATACACTCTTGAAAAATTTTAGTCAAAATCTTGTCAAACTCCTCAAGATACAGCTCAAAATATAACCGCTAATTAAGTAGGTTATTTATTGCCTTTAGATTGCAAGTACTAATTTCAACTTCCAATATCTCTTTTATTCAAATTTAGAATTCACCAAGCCATATATACAAAATATATTCAAAAAAGTGCTTTCTCTAATCTCAATCACTAATCCTTTATTGCTTTCCATATATGTGAGTTATATTGTAAAGAGTGATAATAGATACAAATTCAACACTTTAATTTTTTGTACCTATATATCCTTCACAAAAACTCCAAACCACTCATTTTTTATACCAAATCCATAGCAAAAAACTTGAACTTGTTGATTCAAATCTTTGATATTTAAATTCTTTTGAAAGAAAAATCCTAATCTCTAATAAGATCTGACATAGCCTCTTTGAAGCCTACTAGGTATGACTTTTGGCCAATAGGAATAGAGATTTTTATCATCCATCTCCATTCATCCACATGAATAGCTTAATTATTCTTTTTGATATAAAGATTCTTTTCTAATCTCTTTTCTAATAGGATTTATATAATATGTGTCCTAAATATCAAATCAAAGAAACAAACAAGATATTAAGGGTCACCAATGTCTAACAAAAGTGACTCAAAATATATAAAAGTCATTATCAACATAAAATCAACTTCAAAATTTATTATAAAATAAGATTATATAATTTCTAATAATATTATTTTAAAATAAATTATTTTTAAAATAATAATTTAATTATATTTTTATAATTAATTAAAATCTATTAATATAGTTTTTATTTAGCTATATAATAAATTATATATATATATATATATATTAATTTTACATAGTAGATGAACTATAATACATCAATAATATGTAGTATTAGATGTCAAGTCATATTAGATTAATAATATAATAGATTAATTTATATTTTATTAGTCTACTTTATATTTTTAGATTTTTTATCTATCTAGTCATTTTTCATCTAATAGATAATTTCATCCACCTATGACCCTTCTTGACTTAGCATTCTTATTAAATCAAGTTTTGTGAGTATTTTAGAATATTAGTTGTTAGTTTTACTTAGAGATGGTGGTTTAGACATTTAATAATGCTTGATAATTTCCATATATATTTATATTTATGATTCTCCTATGGTGGAATGAGAGATGCTTGACTTGTATTATGATTGCTTATTTTTTCTTGAAAGTATATTTGTTATGCATTTTTTATTGATATATGATTGAATATTTGATATTAGTTTATAATACTCTATTTGTTGTATATGATGATCTTTACTTATATAATAAATATTTATCAAAAAATAAATATAATGTTTAAAATTTTAATTATTTTATCAAATTAAAAAATATATCAAATTAAAAAATATATCAAATCTATTTCTATTTAGTTTGATTTTAGATTATATCTACTTTGAATTTGAAAATAATCATAAAAAAGAATAAATTTATATTCAAATATTCAATAATTAAATTTATATTCTTTATACAAAATAATATTTAGTATTCATTGTTGCTTTTTTTTATTTTTTTTATCAAGTAAAAATATATATTGAGTAATTCTTGAATAAATATTTAAAATATATTTTTAATTAAATTATATATGTATATTATAATATATATATATAATGAAGAAAATATAGAAGTATATTATTTTATTATTAAAAAAATAATATTAGCATTACATCATATAATAAAAATTATGTATATATATATATATATATATATATATATACATACATACATATATACACACACATATGTGTCATTGACAATAAAACATCTATTTTTAAATTATTCTTCCAAAAAAAATGTACCTAAGAAAATTTAACTCACTCTTTTATAAAATATTTCTATTTTATTTATTATTCTTAACAAAATAGATTTTTTATTTTTTTATTTTTACAAAGATGATGTTAAAAAACTTTTATTACAAAAAAATATTCAAGCATGAAATATAACAGACTATTATTAATTGAATAAAAATTAAAAATATATATAATTTTAATATATTATATTTAATTTTTTATAGTTTAAACTATGCTTATTACTCTTCATTGTATGTCACATATTGACAATAAGATATTTTAATTTATTTTTTGATGTTTTTTAAATAAAACTCATAATATTCAACATTACAAAAAATATATTTTTATACAATTACATGATTTTAATTATAATTTTGAGTGTTTTATAAAATATAGAATATATAAATATAAATGTATGTAAGGACTATGTTTTATGAAAAAAATCTACTATTAACAGCATTTAAACTTCTAATTCACGTTTGATTACTATTATCAATATGTATCACATTGAAGAATTTTGGTTTTTCAAAATAAACCTTTATATATTATGTAATAGTCTTCTTCATACATGATACTTGGTGCATCATTGTTTCTTCAATATGCTCTTAGAATATTTAACTTTAACTTTCATGAACGTATGATAAAATTTAAATCTTAATTTTCTAATCTTTGTAGCTTAAAAATTTTTATAGAGTATAATTACTATAGAAGTTACCAAAAAGAAACTATTTGCAAGAAAGTACTTATTATTGGTAAATATATGGATACATTTGTTAACAATCTGGTATTTACAAACACCTAGTGTTTATGAATAAATACCAGAAATCCTACATACACATAATTAATTTCTCTAACATGATTTTAAAAATTGTAGGTATTGGAAGATTGAATTGTTTTTTTCAGAGAAGATTTAATTATGTTTGAATAATCTATAACCCAAGATAATGTATCTCTTGCTTTATTATGTTTATTATATAAAAAACTAAATTTAATTAATTAAAAAAATTCTACTATATACGTTCCTTGTATTAATAAATGCTACTTTATAATATATTTTCTAATGGAATTTAAAATAAAAAAATAAAAATCCAAAAAAAATCCAAAAAAATAAAAATAAATAAATAAATAAAATCAATAACAACTATTTTAAAGAAAATTTTATGCCTATTTTTTTAATATACTTATGTATTTTTTAAATAATAAATTATTATAAAAAATTTCACATGGCCTATTTTTAAAAAAATTATAGAACATATTTTTTCTATATAAGAATTATTAATAGGTATTTCTTATTTTAAAAAAAATCAAAAAAAAAAATCAAAACATGAAGACCACTCAATTCTTTGATTATTATCAAGGTAGTTGTAATTATCTTCATGTAAAAATATTGGATTTCATTTAGAAGTATTATTCACCTTAAAAATATTTTAATTTTTTATTCATAACATTAAATTTAGTAATATATAAAATTGATAAATTACAAGCATCAATGTTATCATTTTTTTTATTAATGCCATAATCAATGTTCTTTGGTGTGTTAAATTTTTTATATCTAAGCAATTGATTTGTAACTAAAATAAATATAAAAATATAAATATAAAAAAACACATAGATTTGACTAAGAAGAATCCATATTTTATAGATTTTTAAATAAAAAATAATATATAAAAAATTAGAACATTAATTTTATTTTAGAATATAAATATAAATTATTAAAAATATTAGTCAAGTCAAATTTTAAAAATATAAATCTATACTTATTTTTAAAAAATAAAATATACATAAGATAAAATAAAAATAAAGATAAAGATAAAAGATGTATGTTATTTTAATATAAATTATTGATCATAAAAAAATTTAAAGTCCTGAATCAAGATCAAAGTAAAAGTCGAAAATTTTCAAAACTAAAGATAATTTCAATTTTACTTGCATATATATATATATATATATATATATAAATTAGCTAATAAGAAAATCATATAAAAAAAAGTTAAAGACTATAAGGCTTTTAGAACAAGTATTCTAATTGTAGTGTGCATCTTCAATATCTTCTTGGATCTAAAATATTTCTTTTGTTATTAGATCTATTAGAAGATAATTATACATTAAACTTCTATTTTAAAATTTCTACAATATATTAAAATAAATATTATTTGACTAATTTTTTTATATATATTTCCATTTATTCTTATTTATATGTATAATTTGGTATATATGATTAGATTTATATTTTTATACTCCACTTAGTAATATAAACATCTATGTCTAATTTTATATATAAATAATTATCTTTGTTTATAAATATATTTAAAAATTTTAATTTTAATTTTTTTAGAATTTTCTGGAATTTTTTTTATATATTAAGTTTCTTTTCTTTTTCTTTTTTCTTTCTTCTTTTTTTTTTAAATCTCTAAAAATTTATAGATCTTTCTAATATCCTTCATACAATTCTAAAGAAAATTTTAATTATTTTTTTATATTTGTGAGGCTTTCTACACCTATTTGAGATTGTTTGTTATCTTATAGAAGTATTTATAGAGGGTCATGTAATTTATTACAATATTCTATCATTTTTACAACTTGCAATGGAAAATTTTATAAGATGTAGTTGCTATAATGTACATTAAGATGCAAGACAAAAAATTATTTAGTCTTACTAATATAAATTTTGAACAAATATAAGTAGTATTTCATTTTTAATGTTATTTCTAATATAGTATCTTTTGTCTCTAGCACTTCTAAATCTTTTGGTCTCTTTTTCTTGCATCTTTAATATTATATTTGTTATTTTAAAAAAATTATATATAAATAATTTAAATATTTTTAGAATATAATAGTTTTTAATATTATATATATATATATATATATATATATATGTGTGTGTACATATATAATAAGTAAATAAATAAAATATCTATAATAACTCTTAAATCTCTATTTAATTCTTATTTATAATTTATTAAGATTACTACTCTTATTATCACATATTTTTTTTATAGAAATAATGTATCTTTTGAAATAGGTACAAAGTACTCATTTTCAATTTACTAGCATCTATAAGATTGTATGTTTTTATCTATTGTTACATAGTGTTTTTTTATAATTTAAATCTTATGTATTTTAACATTTTTTGTGAAAAATTATAATATCTTAAGTATGATTTTATTAAAATATTTTTCTTAATGATTGTTAATGATATATATATATATATATATATATATGGTTGTTAATATAATAATTATATTTTAAGTAATTACTAAATATATAATAATAATAATAATAATAATAACTAGTATAGATTATAAAATTTTAAATAATCAAATAACATAATAATATTAATATTATTAATAATTTAATACAAAGAATAATTATTAATAATGCAAAAAATATTACTAGAGATGTACTTTGCATATAAAAAAGATAACTAAATGATTAAGTAATTACTATAAAAAATAGAACATTATATGTCAAAGGTCATGAGCTCCACCTAAACCATCTTGTTTAAGTAGAAAATTGCTAGTCCAAGTAAAATTTAATTGTGAAAACAACACCAAAAATTTCCACGAAGAAATTTCCAAGAACATCAAGGTTACATTCAACCACTATGTTGTGATTGATTGGCTCTCATTTTCTTCAAACGTTATTCTTGGGCTCTAATGCTCCATATTACGGATACCTCTATGAAACATGTCTTCACTAAACTGTCGGTAGTCGATGCTTCCAAGTTCGTTGACTGGGGTTTTTGGATGAGCCGCCAGTGAATGAAATCGTCTAAAGTGTCGGTAGCTGGCAACCAAAACGGAAGTGTATACAAAGAGTCGGTACTGGTGGTAAAGGCACAAAAGTTATGAAAAACTGTTAGCTGCTTAGAATGCAGACATGCGAGTCCTTGCAGCAGGATGAATGCGTTAAAGAGAGGCTCACAATCCTGCATCAAAGCTGTCGCAAATATTCAGCAAATCTGACCTTAGTAACGACAATACTTTGTCGAAACTAGCTTGTCATTTGCGTTGTTCATATTGATATTAAGTTTGAATGATTATCACTGCGGCTATCATAGGCGAGGGTTGCTGCGAAGATCAAAGGAAAGATGAAACTGAAAAGGACCTGTCATGATGCCGGAGATTTGGAAACTAAGGTGCTAGCTCTGTAAGAATTGTCAACGTTTGAGAAGGTGGGAATAAAATTCGCAGCGAGAGTAATTAGGAGGGAACGGAGAGTATTTTGAAACGCCTAATGGCTGCCACGACGGAGATAGAACAAGGCGGAGGATGAAGGTAAATATGCAACGGTACCAACATAAAGCAGAGCTGCTGTGAAAAAAATCGTTTGGAGTAGGTTCAGTGCTAGAGGTTCAATAAGACCCTCACGTTCGAATTTATATAGAAATTACTCTGATACCTCCCATTGTCTACAACCAGACCCTTGGCAATGGACGTGGTACAGCGAGTCGACAAAATTGAATCTTCCACTTTTAAAGTTTTCATTTTATTTGATATACAGTAGCTATTATAATAGCTCTGCCAAAGTGGACCAACACATAAAAAATCCTCCTTCGTTTTGAAGATATGTAAGGAATTACCATCATCAATACCAGTTTCACAATTTCTCATCCTACCGGCTGGGAGCGTAAACTTGCGCAAATGAACTGGTCATATGAACCATTTCTCCGAGACACCAACGTGCAGTGAACGAAAGATGGCTCGAGAAGCAAGCAGTCAGCGTCTGCACATTCAGATTTGATTCCGAATCAGAAAGACTCACCTTATCACAACAGTCGATTTTCGTCTGTACTATTCTTCTTCGATCACTGAACTATAAATTTGTCCTATGCAATCTACATGCTAATCTACAGCTAAACTTTCAATCAAATAGTTTGAGATGCAGAATAGCTAATTAATTAGCTCAAAAGCATGTCTGAAGCATACTCACATTGAGTATTCATTTGAGGTCATGGTCATATTTCTACCACATCAGTGGAATAATACCACCCACCGAAAAGAACAGGCCCTCTTTGTGTCCTACAGCAGCTTCTGAATGTGGAGCATTCTAGACATCCTCCGGAAATCATTTAGTTGCTCTCGGGCACTCTGGTGTCAAACACGACAAGGTGTTAATAACATTAGATACGTGCAATTGCCACTAGCCTCTTCAAAATAGTGAGACGCCTTCAGAAATAATAAAGGTCAAAACGCTTAGAAAGTAAAAGAAGAAAGGAAGAACTTTGTCACCTCCAAGGAAACTCGCTGGTGTCAACTCCAGCGGCATGAAGATCATCCACATGCTGCAAAGCTTCTCGGCATTCTTCTCGGTCATCAAAGTACTCTTTGGTGTCTCCAGTTATTTCATACGTATTATGGCCTTTCCCAGCTATCACCTGCAATATATAATTCCATGAACATGAGTTCGTAGAAATTGAGCATGAACTTTGAAATGTTTAAGTAATTTTTAAAGAAGAAATACCGATTGCAAGATCAATGGTCCAATAAGGAAAGGCGTGACTTACCACAGCATCACCTTCCTCCCCCATGGCCACACCAGCACGGACTGCTATGGTACGGATTTCATAACAAAATAGCCTATGTCCATTTGGAAGAGGTGGGTAATAATCATCCTCTCCCCACTTGCAGTATTCCTCCATAGACCACCCCACACCCGCCAGCATATCATCTATAACGTCCACTGCACAATATATTGAACGCAAAATGAGAAAATAATAGAAGTATTTTAACAGTAAAGATTTATTTATTTTCGAGTCTGCATTCCATTCACTAGAAGGCATAGCCTTTTCGTTGCGAGATCGCAATGAGTGGAGAATTCTTACATGGGTCTTCACTTCGCGGATTGTCAGATGTAAATATACATACATCACTTTTGTCGGTAGCAATCTTAGCCATCAGAGGCCGTTTGGCTTTGTCTCGATCGCCCTGGGATCCCAGCACTACAAAACCCCAAAAAGAACATATCAAATTTAGCAAACCCTCTTATCAACATTTATACAAGTACACCTCATTTCTTAAGAGTCTTCTAAGCGATAAACACATATATCTGTCATCAACAAAGAGAGAACTATACCTGTGATAATTCTCCTTGGACCACACTCTCGCACTGTATCTAACAATCTCGAAAGACCATCCGGTGTGTTTGCGTGGTCAACAATTACAGCAAACGCTTGTTCTTCGTCAATCAGCTCACACCTCCCTGGCACAGCATCCACTTCCTCGATACCCCGAACTATGTCCTCTAGAGGAGCATCCACAGCAATACCTAAACATATAGTTTCCAAAGTCAAACGGTTACGCCTCTTCACTTGTTCTATATCCTAAATGAATGATGTAGTGGCAGGAGAAAACACGCTTATTGTTTCAGGAAGAAGCACTAAGCAGTGAGCATCTTCAGGAACAAAAATCCAAGTGTCAGAATAGGAATAACGAAGGAGAACTGAACACGCCCTTCAATACATAGTATCTTACAAAAGTTTCAAAACTACAGAATCTTTTCAAAAGATTTTGAGTTAATTGATGAATTTATTTCAGTAGATTCTAAAAAAGAAACAGTAAGACTTAATGTTCAAGAATGCAAACGATCATATACTACAGAAGAATAATAGAGGACTTTGAAAGGGGAGCAGCTCACCGACTGCAACGGCAGCGAGGATATTGTATACGTTGTGTCGCCCTAGCAGCCCCGAGGAGATTTCCAGATTTCCCCGGGGAGTCCGCACCAGGAGCTCTGACTCAAACAGCGACAATTGCACTTCAAGAGGGTAAACATCCGCATTCTTATTTTCCATTGCATACGTAACCACGGGGACGTCCTGGTTTCCTTGCGCTACAAAGTAATCAGATTGAGAATCATCAATGTTCACAATCTTTCTGTGCTTTTCCGGATTCACCATCTTCGCAAATAGTTTCCCTGTTGCTTCTTTGTATTCGTCCTCCATTTTGTGGAAATCCTCAGGGTCATGGGTGAGGTTTGTGAAAACCGCAACATCAAAATTCACCTCCTTACATCGCCCAAGGTGCATGGCATGTGAGGAAACCTCCATGATGCATGCATCGGTGCCGTGATGTACCATGCTGGCCATGTGTTTCTGCAAGTGGACCGCATCAGGAGTCGTGTGGGTTGCCTCAAGCTTCTTCTTGCCATTGATATAGTAGTTTATGGTCCCCAGAAGGCCTGCTTGCAACCCCATCGCTTCGTATATACTCCGGATAAGATATGAGGTTGTGGCCTTCCCATTTGTTCCAGTGATGCCTACAACGGCTAGGTTCTTGGAAGGATGCCCGTAGAAGGCACCTGCAAGTGCAACAAACAAATGTCAAAAAATAGAACACTGAGATTGCATTGCAGCGCATTAAATTATAAGAGATTCTGAAAAGTTAAAGGTTGGACCAGTACCTGCAAGTCCAGAGAGCAAGATACTAGTGTCCTCGACAACCACAGAGGCTTCTAAGCCTTCAGCTGGTAGTACTTCCGACGACGAGACGATGGCTACAGCGCCTTTTTCAATTGCTTGGTGTGCAAATTCATGCCCGTCCGACTTGAGTCCTTTGACGCACACAAACAAGTCACCTGGGATCACGAGGCGCGAATCGTGCTGTATGCCAGTGATTTCGACGTCCAAGTTACCCTCAACTGCAACAGGCGTTACCCTTGCTTCATCAAGCAGCTCCGCGAGAGTCATTCTGTAAGTAGGCTCCATCATGGCTTCACCTTCGTCGTCATCATCGACTTCGTCGTCATCAAAGCGTAACCCTCCAAATGTCTCGTCCTTGAAATTGATAAACCCGTCCTCGTCTTCGTCAAGTTCCTCGTCCAAAGGCATTGCATCATCAATATCCTCAAGGTCTGCTACCTCCTCTGGATCAAGCTGCTCCTCGTCCTCGTCAATTACGGACTTGGGTTTGCTGGCAGCAGGCTTCCGGCCATTGCTCTTCGCCTGAGATTTCTTGCTCGCAATAGCTGCATCGACCAATTCAAAAGTGTCGTCAAAATCTGAAATGTCATCCTCTTCATCAATTTCCTCTTCTTCCTCGTCTTCTTCCTCTTCTTCTCCTACCTGATCCCCAAGGCCAATAGCTCTCATGAAAACTGGCT
The DNA here is from genome assembly GCA_036785485.1 of Physcomitrellopsis africana. NCBI lineage: Eukaryota > Viridiplantae > Streptophyta > Bryopsida > Funariales > Funariaceae > Physcomitrellopsis > Physcomitrellopsis africana. Next base: position 119,850 of record JAWRVF010000579.1, read on the forward strand.
TCGTCCTCTTGTACTCCTCCTCCTGCGACTTACGTACTTTCTCTGCCTCTCTCACAACTCGGTCAAACTTAGACATATCCTCCTCCTCCGGGTCCATAGCTTCCATAGGCTCCGCCTTGGCTGGATTAATGTAGTCATCGAACTCCTTCGTGTCATCATCCCTACGCCGCGCCTGACACCTAACCAAAGCTCTCGAATTAACCCCCTCAACACTCGAACGATATCCCAAATCCCTCCTTCCAAATCCTCCCTTGAAATTCCCGAACGCCTCGGCGGCAACACATAACCTCCATCTCTGCACACCTCTACCAAAACTGGTACCAGTTTGACGCAACTGGACGAAACTCCTCACCAAACAGGATTGCGAGAACCTGAGGCTGCGACCAGTAGATTCAGAGGGAGAGAGGGGAGGGCATTGCGAAGGAATTACAAGTTTGTGTGCGCACTGGAGCGCCATGACTGAAGCTCCTTCTCTCCTCTCCCTCTGCAAGTGAATAAGGAAAGAGGATAAGGTAAACCCCTCTTAAACCCTAAACCGTGGGCATCGTCAGGGAACCGATGACGAGCCAGGGTGGGTCATGGCCCACACACTTCAAAGTTCACTGACCTTTTTAGAAACGATTACGAACATAATTTCGACTTAGTCCATCCATCTTCATCCGGTGCTCTCTGTCAACCATAGGGTTCTGACCCCGTGTTTTTCTGCCGTTTTAATTTTTTGCAGTGCAACTTTCTGATTCCTGCATGGGTTATCTGCGTGGAGTCCTACCTTCGTCCTCCCGCTTGTTCTGTTCTGTGTGTAGAAAATGTTTCAAAACTTATGACTGTTTAACTACAGTAATAGATGGAGTCAATTGGAGTAGTGATCTTCTTCAATTGGTAGATATGTTGCTAAACATGGCGGTGGAGCTTTGATCCGTTGGTTCTTCACATTTTGCAATTCTGGATCAGATTTTGGGGTGAAAAAGTGGAAACTCCTACTCCACGTCGAGGTAGTTACAGAAATTCTATGCTATTATGGTAAATTGAGTGAGTCGAACCATGAATGTATCAAATAAAACCAAGGAAACCATGCTCTGAAGGTCTGTCTTCGTTGCCTTCTAATGGCTCTTATTAGCGGTGAACTAAACTTCTGCTTTTGATGTACGAGCCAGGCTCTTGTTCTGTCTCATTGAGTTTTGTTACCCTTCACAAGGTGATTGAGAAGAGAACAGTATCTGAGGAAGAAACTTGTTTTTGTTTTGGCTTGCAAGTTAGGGAAAACGAACCCATGTTATGGTGAAATTGTGCATTGAAGGGTGCGCCCTTAGCAGTTGCAATTTTTGTATTTTGTTGAGTAATGAATAATCTTTCACTTCACCAATGCTAATCAATTGGATTTTTTTTAATCTTCTGCACTTCTTGAACCGAGAGGAAACTGATTTCAGTGCAGTCTTTCAGAGTGAGGATTTAAAGACTGAATCTGTTGATCACGCAGAGGTGGTAAATGTTGTGCAGGCTGCAGGTAAACTTGTGGAGGAATTCATGAGTGTAACGGTAAGTTTTGGATATTGTTATTTTCAATAAAAGATAGTTGTTTTAGATATTGTTATTTTCAAATTTTTGACCTATTAATTTTTTATTCAAATTGCAATTTTAGTAATCTTTTTATCTTTACTTTAAAAACAAAAAATTAACTTCTAAAATTATTAATATTTAGATACATATTTTTAAAATATCAAAAAATATTTAATCTCATATTGAATAATTATTTTGATATTAAAGTAATAAATTAATAAATATTAACATAGTAATTTATGTAGATAGATAAATGCATAAAATTTTATAGGTTTTTTTTTTTAAAAAAAATTAAATTTTTGAAGAATCTTTTTCAAGCACATGTATACTTGGAATATATGATTCATCATAGGAATATTTAGATTAATACAAAGCAATTTAGAATTTGGAGCATTTTAGATATTAAAGTTATGATTTTTTAATTGGATAAAAAAAGCAAATATTATTTATACTATTTATACTATTTATACTGATTAGTTAAATAATCATATAAATATTCAATAAAAATTTAAAATAAATACAATAATTAATTATAATATGTAAAATTGTACATTTGTAATTTCATATTTGTAATCGTGGATGGTTCTTAATAATAGACCGTTTATCACTTACATGACTTATAAAACTTAATGAAATTATTGACGAACTTATAATATTGTGGAAAAACATACATTTAGAGGTTTGAAAAGCAGTGATGTAGTAAAAATTATAAAACAAAATTAGCTTTTATTCAATATATCTACATGTAATATAAAAATGCTCATAATTATAAAATTTGAACACATAGAAAGTTTAAACTTTGTTAGGCTTATATCTACAAATAATATTAATGATATTAATAATATATGTTGAGAAATATTATTTTTTTAAATAGGTTAAATTCGTGGTCTAATAAGACATGTTAAATAAAGAAAAAACCAATAATTTTTCAAATCAGGTGTTAAATCAATTTGATGTGCTAAAAATAATAATTGTAGATGAAAGTCATTACTTCTAAAGAAATTTTTACATGTAATATTATTAAGTTTGTATTTCTCTTAATACTATGTTTTGTGATTATTTTTAAGCAATTAGATCATAAAAATCCATAATTTAGATTGTTTTAGAGTAATACAAAATAATATGTAGTATATAAGGAGCATCGTAATAAGTAGGTTATGATTGACAATAATTTATTATATTAAAAATATTAAAAAAAAGATTATCAATTTTTAATTTCATTCTGTATTTATTTTTGATTTTTTTATAATTAAAGTTTTATAATTTTAATTATAATAAGGATAACCATCAAATTAAGAATTAAGACAGATGATCCAAAAATATGCAAATAATGATAAAAATTATTTGATTTAGTAATGCACATATAATTTAAACACTTAGTTATTGCTTAATACAACATCCTATGCTACACCAAATTAAAAAAAATATATATATATATATAGTTGTTATTATTATTATTATGTAAATTAGAAGAATAGTGCAAAACACACTACATAATGTATTATCTAAAACACATGTGTAGATAAATTTCTATTTTATTAATAAAAACTTATTTAAAATAAATTTGGTAAGTTTAGTACTACTTTTATACTTGCATATATATAATATCATAGTCATTGTCATGCTAAGATAGATATGACTATTTTTATTATTATTATCTAAATATAACCACATTCCACAATTGTGACAGGTGATATAGTGTACTATGTTACCTATTAGAGAATAATATGTGGTACATTTAATTAATCTAGATTTTTTAAATTAAATCAATCAAATATTCTATTAGGTAAATTAACATAAATTAGCAAAAAAATATCAATTACTAAGTAATTTCAATTAGCAATATAAATATCAAATGTAATTTTTTGCTAATAAATACATAATTCTTTTTTAAAATTATATTAATATAAAATATAGAATACTATAAAAAATAATATTTGTTGATAATTTTATAAATTTCAATTGAAACATATTTTTAATTTACAAAAATAAAAAATATTTTATGTTTTTTTCTTAATTGGTAAATTTTAAGCTTATTCAATGTAATTTTTTACAATAAAATGTTAAAATAAAAAAATATTTAAAGGTAAGATCAATCTTTGAAATTTTACCAATAAAACAAGGATAAATTGATTTTGTAAAATTTTTGTGGTGATTGATCTCTCTTTCACTTATTTGAATAGCAATAACAATAATAAATTAAGATTGTTTTTAAAAAAGTAATACATCCATTATTTAAAAACATATCAATTAATAAGTTTTTAAAGAATTGAAAAAACTAATAACAACAGAAATATTCAAAACAAAAATAAAGACATATAATTTTAAGATAACAATTATTTTTATAAGTCATAAAAGCAAGTTACAAATGCAACACATTGTTGATTTTGAGATCAAAGTAAATGAATTGCTTTCATTTATTTTTATCTAATCAGAAAAATCCTATTAAAATTATGGTGTGGTAAGTTGATTTTGATAAAAATAAAGCAAATATTTCTTAATTGGATAAATTTTTCAAATTATATCTTAAAAACTTTTTTTAGCAATGGTTGTAAAAATATTTATATTAGGTTATTAAATAATTCAATATGTTTAGTTATTTAGATTTACTAATTAATAATATATTCATAAAAAACTAAGCTATTATATATTGAATATATTAAAACTTAAAATTTATAAAATAATATTAGATCTAATTTTTATTTGGCATTAAAATTTTGGATCAATTTCTTAAAAAATAGGAACACTCATCCTATCAGAGGCAATGTAGCAAAATTTGAAAAAAGTATTATTTCTATAAATTGTGATTATTTTGTTTTTTCTGTTAAAGTATTAATATAATAAAGTTACTAGAACGATAATATAAATAATGTATATCCTAATGACATGTTTGATACTATTAAAAATAATAATTCATAAAAAATAAACAAATAAACTTCTGAAGAAACATAAAATTTGAAATATTTGTAAATGTTTATATATTCTTTATAATATTTGAGAGAAAATTGTCACATTAAAAATCTTATAAAATGATTTAAATTATTTTAAATTATATTTTAATATAAAGCAGAGATAGAAAAATATTTAAAAAATTATAATTTTATTTTAATTAGGTTTTTATTACTAGTCACCAACATATTATGCAATTATGTTGCGTTTAAAGAACCAAAGCCACATTTATACATATCAAAGTTATTTAGAAGACAATAGGAGATAAAAAGTTATAAATAAGTTTTTTAGACTACAAACTAGTCTATTGTTAAATTAAACTAATAGTCATATATATGCTATTGTACAATATAAGCATATGCAACAACATACTAACAAATATGTCAAAGAAGTTAATAAGATTAATGGCACATATTATTGGTATTTTCAACAATTTCGACAAAAACTAAAACTTATCATGCTTTAAAGTTTTAATTTATACTTTTAACATGCTCTGTGGTTTTTATGACAATTGCTTGATAAATTTCGGAAATTAAAAGAAAAAATATACACTTTTAAGATTAGGAAATAAAAACTTAGCTTTGTATAAAATAAAGTGTAAAAATAATAAATTATCTCTAATATTGATTTGTAACATTTGGTAATTTTATCTTATTACTGTATGTATTAATTACATTATTTGATGTTTTTATGAGTGGTTATTACTTACTTACATATTACTAAATCCATCTGATGAATATATATATATATATATATATACTGTTGTTTTTAGTTATTAGATTTCGTTTATTTTAAAATGGTTTCCAGTAAATATTCTGTAATAGTTTTAAAAAAGTGGTTTAAAAAAATGACATAAAAAATATGCACAAGTATAAATAAATAGTTCTAAAGGAATTTTTTAAATATCTAAAATGTTGTCTATGAAGATTAGAGTTTCAAACTTACTTTTATAAAATAAAATAAAGTTTATGATTTTAAAAACTTATTCAAAATAGCCCAAATAAGGTTTGATTTATTTTTTTTTATTTTTTTATGTAAACTTACTAGAATCTTATAATAGAAGTTCATAAAAAATATGAATTTTGAATTGCTTACAGTATATATTTGAAAAAGACAATCACTCAACATTACAATGACGCATTCAAATTGCTAAAATTCTGCAGAATAGTCCCAAAACCTAAGTAAAGCAGAATGTGAAAACATGAAAGCAATAGGCTAAAACTACAGAAAGGGGGGGAGTAGGGGGCAAGGGAAGTGGTTCCTCAGCATCCAAATGGCCACAGCCAGATAATGATGGACCATGAACGCCAAGGCAACGGCGGGGGAGGGGGGGGGGGGATGTGTTTGAATAACATTCCCACTCTTTCACTTTCGCTCTCTCTCCCTTTCTCTCTCCTCCGGCCCCGCCCCTTTTTCTCTCTCTTCTTCTCTGTGCCTTGCTTGGTCTGGCCGGGCTCGTCGTTCACTTCCATGCTCTGTTGCCTCTGCCTCTGCCCACCATTGGCCGCTATCGCTACATTGTTGTCTCTGACGTCGTCGGGGCCCTGTGTTGCGCCGGCCAGATCAAAAGGAAGGCGGAGAACGGAGGACCGAGGGGAAGGAGGGGGAGATAAGACGACGCAGGTAAAGGAGCTTGGTGTTGTAGTTTACGGGGGTTAAGGAGGGAGGGAGGAAAAACACAAAAACAATTAATATCAAACTACTGGACTAGGCGATGAGCATTGGATTTTGAGTGCGTTTGCGGCATCGGCATCGGAGGGGATTAGGAGCGGCTCCTGGGTTGGTAGGGTGCATCGGAGGCGCAAAGTGCAATGCGTTGCGCGGATGGAGAGGCAGGGAAGCGGGGCAGGCACATAGCGATGGTGTTTATTTGAAAATAGGGATAATAGCAGGGGAGAAAAAGCGAGGGACGTTGTTTTGTGGCCTAAGATGCTGCTGTCGCGAGGGGGAAGGTGCGAGAGGGAGGGGTGTGAGAGTGAAGTGAGGCGGTGCGCAGGATGTGCTGATCGGGAGCGATGAGAGCGTGTGGAGGCGAGACGAGGAAAGGTTTTGAGGTTCGATTAGCACCCATGATTGCCGATTGAGGGGGAGTATGAACTCCTGTCAATGTGGTACAGCTTCTCGCCTGTTGTTATTGTGCCTCTGGATACTGGATAGATGTTATCGTTCTTGCTACAGCGCCCAGTTTAATACGACAAAAAATATTGACGGGAAATGTATTTGCCGCGGCGTGCGGTCGATTTGGTCAATACAGTCCGAGACGATCACATCAGTGTATGTTCGCCTCTGTCTTCTGCTATTGACTAGGGCTAAACTACTATGCACAGATCTTTAGAAGTGGACGCCTTGCCTTCCCACGTTTTGTTGAATACTATCATCTACGGTGTTTCTATTGCGTCGTTTTACCTTAAAGCTTCCCAAGCTCCTCTTGTTGGTTCTGCTGCGCTGCCTGCATCGGGCCTTCAAGTGCCATTCATTCATGAAAGCAATTGGTGTCTTCTTTTCTACATCTTTGGCTTTGATGCATGAAGTATGCGTACGACAGAATATTTGACTACGTGAGAGTTTCTGAACGTGCTAACTAACATTTCTTATGCCCGATCGCTTCGAAATTAGCGGAATCCGAAGAATATGGACATGTGATTGCTGTCACAAGCGCTCTGACATTTAGACAAACAATTAGGTCACCAAACTCTAGAAATATGCGTGACGTTAGGGTTTTTTATGCACTTGTGTTTTCTAGAGCTGCCTGAGTGCTGAGTGCAAGCCTAGGTGTGCCACTGTGCTGTTTTTGAATCTGAGCCACTTCAAACGTCACTCGCTTCTATTGCAAGCTTGTAAATCTCAGGGATCGTATGACTGGAGAGTGTTTAAACTCCAAAGAAGTCAGATCTTGCGTTTCTGGTTCTTAAATTTACTAGTTTCTGCAAATTTTGCACTTGGTTGTGTCTATGCCAAATGCTGCATATAAGTGCCGTTTCAGCAGTGGAGCTCAGACACACGCAATAACATCCCTAGAAATCCGATCATGGATAAAGTGATTATTTGGACAAACCCGTAAAAGGCCCGCTCATATTAGAGGTTGAAGCGTCAACAACATTCTCCACTCCTCTGTCGCAATGGTTCCTTTCAGTGCATGGATTCCTCCTACTAGTGTAATAGTGGTTCTTCTAGTCACGTACCTGGCTGAATTAGTTTCATAACGTACTTCCTCGGGCAAAACACTGGGTGACTAACTTTTTTTTCCCGTGGTTTTTCAGCAATTTAGCGAAGGAGAAGGTATGGAGCGTTGAAGAGCAGCGCACGACGAGGCATATGATCGAAGAAATTAAAAAATATTATCTAAAAAATTCAATCTCAGACTGGCAACATGAAGCGAGCCTACAAATTACGTATCCTGGATGTCTCTAGATGTTTTATCTTATTTTATTTTATTTTTGATCTTCATATTTGTTCGCTCCTATATACTGATTCGCATTATACCGGGTTCCTTGCGATTGAGTATTTCTTGTTAGATTATCGAGTAGGTCTTAGTCTTCAATGTGATTGTAAGTGTTACTGGTAATTCTCATCTATGTGTTGATGAAAGCTTTAGGAGTTCGAAGTGACTTTGTGAAAATATTTGAGTTCACATCCTCAAAGGTGATTTCGTTATGGCAGTTAACTTAACCTTATTAGACTAAACGCTCCCAATTGTTGAATCATTTTCGTGCTTCTTGGTGAGGATATTGTATAATTCGGTTTAGTCCTTAACTACTACACTTCAGAGGAGTTTGTTGCACACTCTTCCAATGTCAACTGCCTCAAGATTGGGAAAAAGTCCTCTAGGGTCTTGGTCACCGGCGGAGAGGATCACAAAGTCAACATGTGGGCTATTGGGAAGCCCAACGCTATATTGGTATGTTGGCCATGCGAACCCCAAGAAAGGAGAAATAACTCTTTACTTTCGCCGCATTTCTTTTCTCGTCGTCGTTAGCTCCATATCGTGTCGCCTTTGGTTGCCTACCATACGTTCCAGGTCTACTTCTTTCCTGCTGCATTTTTGGAACTCTCCGAACCTTAACCATGTAAATGCACTTCTGTGCTTATAGAAAGAACGTGTTTAAGAACAGCCTCACGAGGAAGAGGAGTCAAGTCAATAATTCATTAATTAATATGTCTCGAAATGGGGCTTGTAGAGTTTGGCAGGTCACACCAGTGCAGTGGAGTCGGTCGCTTTTGATGCATCTGAGGTTGTGGTTGTTGCTGGAGCTGCAAGTGGCACCATTAAGCTTTGGGACCTTGAAGAAGCCAAAAGTAAGCTTGCCAAAGTCCTCTCCTAGAATATCAGTTGCTTTTTATTAACTTGCGTTCCTATTGGATGGATTGTATAGTGTTACTCATTCTGTCCTATTTTTGATGGAGAACCATTGCTCTTTTGATCTGATGAGGTGCTCGATTACTGACCCTTTTAAGCGCGAGTGCAGTTGTACGCACTCTTACAGGTCACCGGTCAAATTGCATATCTGTAGATTTCCATCCTTTCGGAGAGTTCTTTGCGTCGGGATCTTTGGATACAAATCTCAAGATATGGGATATTCGACGAAAAGGATGCATCCACACTTACAAAGGTCATACCCGTGGCATCAACTCCATTAAATTCAGTCCGGATGGGCGTTGGGTGGTTTCCGGTGGCGAGGACAACGTTGTGAAAGTTCGTACCCTTTAACTCGACTTTACTTAAACTCTTTCTATGTACTTCGATCAAGTTGCAGTATATGTGAGTAAACAGCGTCTGATATAATCATTTGTTCTGTATGGGTTCTCTTACTTATAAATACTAAACTCAAATTCCTCCCAACTATACAGCTGCATATCTCTAAGGTGCTTTGATCTGTAGATATTGTGAGTCGACTAATGGTTCTGTATATGTGACAGCTTTGGGATTTGACAGCTGGCAAGCTCATGCACGATTTTAAATACCATGAAGGCCAAGTTCAATGTCTAGACTTTCATCCACATGAGTTCCTTCTCGCCACAGGTATTTTTATCGTGTTGCTAATTCGGACACCCCGTTTGACGTTACCTGGGTCTGCCTTGAAGTCTACGCGTGAAATGTGGACGTGGGTGCGCGTGTAGCGTGCCTGCAACGAATTGATTGCAAGGGGTCCAGTTGTGCTCGGTTCTTGTTATCTACTGGATTTGCTCACATGTCCTGCATACTATTTTCTTACGTTTTCTAGTTATTTTGCTCGTGAATGCATGATATATGTTGGAATATTTTCCAGTTTGTCGTTATAATTGAATCGCGGTTCGCTGTTTAGTTATTTCTAGTACATGTAATAGTTTTTTGGTCCTTCTGGTTTCATGATGTAGGTTCTGCGGACAGGACAGTCAAGTTTTTTGACCTCGAAACATTTGAGTTGATTGGATCTGCTGGACCTGATGTAAGTTGTTTCACTAATCATCATTAAATCATGTGATATATCTTTGGTGTAATGCCCGAGTTTAAGTTGCCGTGTAGAATCTGCTGGAATGTTGTAATTAAGCTCGTAAATTACGAGTTATAATTGCTACTACCAGATTTTTTATGACCAACCTAAAATATCATTTTTGTAAGTTAAGTTGGTCTATGTTTATTTTTTGGCCATTACTTGTGTTACAACAATTGGAATCCAGTATAGATACTTGCATCGATTTCTCGTGCCTTATTTGTAAGAGTTGAGACATAGTGTGCTTTGTACAGTCTGCAGGAGTCCGAGCCATGGTTTTTAATCCAGATGGGCGAACTGTACTTACTGCCATGCAGGATAGCCTGAAGGTGATTTTTTAAATTTTGATTCACTGCATGCTTTACATGAGCGTGTCCAGTGTTGGCCAAGTTGATCTTAATTGATTTTCTTGAACAAAGAAGTAGCTTTTCCTCGATTTCACACTAGAACTAAAATGTACAGGTTTAATTATCATGGGAGGCCTAAATGCGTTAACACTGAGGTATGATGCTATAATGTAATGCGACCTTGCTGTTAGTTTAGGAGCACCTCGAAATCTTGCGGAAGTTGCGTGGTTCTTCTTGTAGTGGCTGTGTTAAAGTTCCCTGATCATATGAATTTGAGACTTCTTGCAGGTTTTCTCTTGGGAACCGCTGAGATGTCACGATATGGTGGATGTTGGTTGGCACAAGCTTGCGGATCTCTCTATACACGAAGGAAAATTGCTTGGATGTTCTTTCAACCAGAGTTGTGTTGGTGTGTGGGTGGTGGATCTTCAGGTAAATGGTTTTCTTTTGCTCCCTGTTATTTCTGTCAGCAGCTGCTTAAGTCCTGTTTTTATTTTCAAAATTGTGAAGAACAATAACTAGCCAGTATTTTAAGTCGGTGTCTTTTTATATTTGTAAACTGTAATGTCAGTAAGCACTTGTAAAAGGAAAATTTCGTTATATACTCATGATGCTTGCGTTATGCGGTATTTCTCGTATGGGTACTGGGGAAGTATCTCCTTTTCTAATGTGCACAGGTGAACATGTTGCCTATAATCTTGCAACTTTGCTGTGTTCGTTGTTATACCAAGAGACTTCGGAACTTAACGATCCATGTACCGGCTTTGGTAATGTGTATGCAGCGTGTGGCTCCATATCAAGTTGGGAATCCAGGCTGGAAGGATGGCATAAGCGTTGGGAACAAGGTTGGTAACAATGTAAATCAAGCTTCACAAGAAGTGACTCCAACCTCACACTCGAAAACAGATAGCAGTACGAATCTTCCTCACATGATGGATATGGCCATGAGGAATGTTAAAATAACTCCTCCTAAAGGTAAGTCGCTATAAGTGGAAGTGGTTGACTCGCTTTAAGGCAAAGTTTATAAATTTTTCTAGCATCGTAGAGCACAAGGAAGCTATGTTCAGAAGTTCGTAGTTGGTTGAATTCTTTTTCACTGATTTTAGTACTGATGATAACATCAAGTAGGTCACATTGCGACCAATTGTTCAACTATCCATCTACCAATTGTTCAACTATCCATCTACCAATTGTTCAATTATCCATCGACCAATTGGTCACATTGGTCAAATTTTTGAACACATCTTCTAACTAGGTCACAATTTTGTAATTTACATGTTATTTTCTAACTAATTAGCAATATCAGTTGATACACGTAGTCCGCTTGGTTGCACCTAGTACGTATATCAATAGATGTTGCCATTGTGTTTGTCTTATGTTCCTGAATCAGGAGTATGATCAAGTGCTCCGAATTATTCAAAATGGTCCCTTTTTGTACGTCTTTTTCATTGTTACTCTTGTAATATGTAACCTGTAACTAGTTTTCTTCTTTGCAGACGCAGAAAGCAGCAACTCTCAGCCCATTCAAAGTGCTCCTAATTCTGGCAGAAGACCTGCCAGTGTTCTTACTACAGCCCCTTCAACCCCTGCACCTACTTTGCCATCTCGTAGGGGTAGTCTTGCAACTCCTAAACTGGGTACACCTAGTGGTAGCTCATTTAGACTTTCTAGCCGATCTGATGCCCACGCTGGGGGTAGTCCAAGACCTTCGACTGCCCCTGATAGCGATCATGGGTTGGATGACACCAGAACGACTTCAACCACAGGTGTAGTTACCATGCCTGCATCAAAGTCATATGATCGTGATTCCGAACGGGATAGTGTACGTGGTGGTGGTGGTGGTGGTGATATTGATACTTTTAGGATAGATCCTATCCCTCATGTGAGTAGGTCAAGCTCTACCAAGGAGAGCTTTCGTAGTTCAGACAGTAGTGGGCACGGCCTGACTTCGCAGTATGCAAGCAAGCCAAGCCTGCATCCGCACTTGGGTACTAAAGAAGAAGATGCAACCCTTAACTGGAATTCATCCAGAAGTTACAGTTCCAGAAGTGCATCCTTTGGCGTTCCTTTAGACAACAGTTTGGGGCGTTCTCATTCTTTTTCAGGTTTGCATGTCTAAGTAGAAAATATCATTTGTAGCTTGGGCTTTTTAAATTGTGTTTTTAAGTTGCTGCGTCCTTTCGGCTGAAAACATAGCTTGTGATTTATAGCAATGCTTTCAACATGCTATGTGTTCATGAAAAGTTGGGATTTTGCAGTCTCTCATTTCTCATTTCCCCTATTACAGAAGAATACATTTAAGCAATTGCAAAATAGCTTGAGTATGGCTTCGATTTAGCATAGTTCTGACCGATAATTTGCATGCTTTTAGATGAATCAAGTCGTTCTCAGGCTGCTAAGAATGCGATGGGAGCTGAGCCATCCACTACAGGTAGAGATCGGACCTCATGCTATGATTATTAGTGTCTACCCAGTATTTTGAGACTATGAATTATACATTTACATGATTTTTTCACTCTCTCTTTGTGTGTGTGTGTGTGTGTATATATATATATATATATATATATATATATCGAGAGAGAGAGAGAGAGAGAGCGGTTGGATTTTCAAATTGCTTGGAAGTGGTTACATCAACAATCACAATTATGGGATATCTACTGTTGTCAACCCGGACTCTCCGTATGCACAGTCTTCTTGAGAGCTTGATTGCTGTGTCGCACGTTACTGATAACGTAACATCGAAGTCTGTTCAGCTCGAAACTTGTGACTGACTGTTTGTTTTTGGCAGGACGTGTTGAAATTGGGACTACGAAAGCCCTTCTTGCCCAATGGGAAAGGAAGGAAAAGTCTAGGCTTCTAGAAAAATCAACACTTGTAGAAAAACCGGTGGTTGTCGAGAAGTCTCTGTCTCAACCAAGATCATACGTTGTGGAGAAATCGAGTTCCCATGAGGTGCAAAGCGGTGGTGGTGCAGTCAAAACACTTGGACTGGATATCAACTCATTTGTTCCAGTATGCTCCCATCACTTATTTATTAATTAATTAATTTTTGTTTCGTTTTATTTTGTTGTTTGTTTTGTTTTTGGAGTTCGTTTTTGAGTAAATTGGATAATTTTTTGTTGAGGGAGCTTGTATGATACATAACGACCACTGCACTCAAATCAAATCTTTGTTAACGGTACTGGGAATGCAGAAAGGTAGTAGTTTTCAATCAGAAAATACAAAATCAGCTAAACAGGACACCGAAATCATTGAAGAATTACTCCTTCAGCACCACACTATGGCTAGCATCATGCAGTCACGCCTAACAAACATGCAGGTATATGTTTGTCTACTGTCTTTAGACAGTAAATGAGAACGTCGTGTTTGTCTTCACTTCAATGGCCACGTTGTTTCTGCTGTCAATTTTAACATATTCTTCATGAATTCAATGGATCTCTTTGAGTTTGCTGCGATTGAGTTCTGAGGACGCTTCAACATTATGTGTAGGTTGTTAGACGGTTCTGGAGTAAGAATGACATGAAAGGTGCCATAGAAGCAATGAAAAAAATGGCCGACCAATCTGTAAGTGCATTAATCCAGTTTTTTTCTTTCGAAATTTCGTTGTTTGAATAATAATTCACTTGCAAGTTTTGCTGTATGCTATGACGCAATTTATAATTGAAACTTTTATTTTGTGGTGCAGGTATTAGTAGAGGTTCTCTCTGTGTTCATGGAAAAAGCGGATCTCTTGACGTTAGAAATCTGTTACATGTTGATTCCTCTGCTTAATGGTCTCCTCAGTTCTGACAATGACAGGTAATCTTTCATATGCTTTTCATGGAATATATTGATGTATTAAATAATTCGCTCATAGAAGAATTTATGTGTCTTAACATTGCATTTGTCTACAAGGCCCTGACTAAAATGTTTTTATGTAGATTTCTGATGACCGCATTGGAGTTATTGGGGAAGCTCGTGGCAACCTTCGGTCCTATTATACATGCAACACGTACTTCTGCATCATCAATAGGTGTTGACCTACAAGCAGAGCAACGGTATGTCGCTAAGTCTTGCTGTCAAGTTGTAAGTAGTTTGTGGGACTGAACTACTTACAACTCTCTTGCTAGTTGATTTCATGTTCTACTTTTTGTCAGTTTCCTATGATAATGCCATTGAAGCCATTTCCAGTTATAACCAAAATAATTAACCATGTATATTTGTGTACCTTCCTCCTATTTGCATCTTCATGCTTTGCTATTGCTAGAATTAAACCGTATCCTGGTTTAGTGAAATATAATCTAAGCGTGCGTTCTTCTTGTTGCACACAATTTTCATTGTCATCTCTGGCGCCTACTCTGATTTGTGTTTTTGAATACAGGCTTGACCGATGCAATATGTGCTATCATGAGTTACAAGCTGTAGGCCACAGCCTGTTGCCCCTGATGAGGTCAGTTCAAATACATGTATACATATGTGTGTGTGTGTGTGTGTGTGTGTGTGTGCGCGTATGTGTGTGTGCATGAAATAGTTTAGTAATATGATTTTTATTATGTAAAAACTTAAATGAATAAGTAAATTTGTAGCACACGAACAATTTTATCAACCTTCGCTGCTTCTTTTGGGTTCATAAGTTTACTTGAATTCTGCATCTGTTCATGATTTTCCTAAATGCTCATGTTAATATTCGCTGGCTGGCATATATCCAGCTTATTATTCTTGCTTGTGCAGCGAGAACGTCCATTATTTGAGTTTTAGTTGTATCTATTAGCTGGTGTGTATTGTATTCTCTAGAACCATTTTGTCAAATTTATTTTGGAAGCAAAGAAAAAATCTTACATAAATCTTGTTGTTCCATTTCAGGAAAGGAGGGGATTTGACAAAAGCAGCCAAAAACTTACAAGAGGCTTTGGGAAGAGTTTGATTAGAATTGCAAGCAGATTCTGTTCCTAGTCCTTGTTTCTTTTTCACCTTGGCTGTTGTAGTTGTATGCGGAAAAGTTTAGTGATACGAATCGTAGAGTTTTATATGTAGGTAACGAGTGGCAGTGTTTCCTCATTTTCTAGTTTCCTTGCACGAGTTGTATGGCTTAGTAGAGTTAATTTGGTAGAAACCCTTCTTAGACCCAACTTGAGAGGATAATTGTTCTGGCAGAGGAACGGGCTCCATTTCTCGGAGTCTATTTTCATCATCAAACGCGTGAGCAGAGCATTTTATACCCTTACAAACCATAAATTCTTTGCCTTGATATAATTGAAGGCATCTTAGGAAAATGTATCAATCGCCTCAAAGGCATGGGTATGTTTGTTCAACTAAGATCCTTTCAACGTCACTACGAATTCTCGTTTGCCATTTCGTAAATTGTTATATATTTTTTCAAGCAATGAATTTGATGATGAAAAGCGTGCTCTTTATAGCGTGTCATGAATGCTTGATATTTTCTCCATCCTTTCGACATGAACTATTAGATGTTTGGTTCCAATATGGACAAGCAAGAACTAGTTATTTCATTAGTTAATTTAGTAAAAGTTTGTCATTTTAAAAATTATCTTTAAAGAAAAATTTAAAATTAAAATGAAAAAACTTGAAAAAGTTCAAACAAATAAATCTAAAATAATTATCCTAAAATAATTGTGATATTTTATTTGAGCTTAAACATTGTATGTACATGTACATCACACCAGATATATCAAATATAAGTGTTACAAATAAAGTAAATTATATATATATATATATATATACATATATATAACCACATATGCCACATTAACCATACTATATTGGATATGATGCAAATAATTGTAATGTTTAATTGATGTGGTATAGATTCAATTTGAACATGTTGAAGTATGACAAAAATCAGATTTATGTAGGAAAAAAATATTTATTTGTTCATCAAACAATATTCATCTTTAATAGAAATATATCAAAAAAATAACTTTTTAATTTTTTTAAAGAATGACGTGGTATACATTATAGTGTCTTAAAAATATGTCTTTAAACACAGTTGTATTTATCTGTATACATGTAATGCATTCAAAACATAAACATATATAATAGTCCATGTACATGACAGTTGCAAAGTCTTTTGTATAACTTAAAGCAAATCAAAATAATAGTAATTTATATACTAAAAATGAAATTATCCAAAACTATTGTATAAAGTTTTATTTTTATTTTTATTTTTATTTTCAATTATTGCACAAATGAATTTATTTTAAAAATATATACTTGCAAAGTTAATATACTTTTACATCCTATCAAATTGTTCTTCTAGTTTTTACTAATAAAAAGAATAAACTTTTATTTTATTTTTTTTGTCTTTTCTACAACTGAAGTCTTTTAGCAATCATCTTTTAGATAGGTTGTGATGTTGTACAACAAAAAAAAAAAATTATATAGTTTTTGGACAACTAATAGAATGTGATTGACATTGAATTAGTATTATTGAGACACACAAAGACTGTGAAAAATAAATAGCATATGAAACCAGAGGCTTTACATATTGCATATAAACAACTTCATTAAAATATTTTGGACTTGGATTTAAGATATTATTTATATTTTAAATACGAATTACACTTCTAAGTTTAGTTTCAAATTAAAATACTGTCAAAATATAAAGGTAATTTTCTATAGAGCAAGTTTATAACTACAAGATTTTATGTTTCAAATATGTGTAAATAAAATCTCTAGTATAATATATAAATATATATAAATATATATAAATATTTTTTAAAATTAAAATTAATTTTTTTTAAAAGCAATGCTACATTCACCACACATTTATAGAATTAAGATTGTATAAAGAAGAGTCTCTTTGAGTAACATTGACTTAATGACTACAACTTATACAATTTTACAAACAAGTGAAATTATCAACACCAAAATTTAAAGTCTCATTCAATAATAAAAGCTCATTTATAAGAAAAAATAAAATTTACATCAAATCTAAGAACTCCTTGCACTATTCTTTTCACATAATTCTTTTGCACCCAGTTATTTTAATTTCATCTATTCTACACAGACCTATAAACTTCTAGTTTGTTTTAATTCTTTAATTTATATTTTTTCCTTTATAATTTAAAAAAAAATTACATTGCATTGGCACCACATCTAAGTTGTATTACACCAAGGTACAAGCAAGTGTTTGCTGTTTGTATCAAAGTGTCCATATTTGTCTATGCTGCAACAACCTCCAATATAATAATAATATCCTTGCTTTACATTTCCATTCCACCATATCTACACCACAATCCATCAACCTCTTGAAAATCAATCCTACATGCCTTGTTTCTTTTTTGTTTTCCTTTTATTCATTCTTGTCAAACTAATCTAAAGTAGGTCTAACCTTGAGCAAGTTCTCATCTTTTTGCACTAAATCCAATTTTAATCAAAAATCTCAAATTTTTTGTCCTTCAAATAAACAAAGAACTTTTTATTCATTACCAATCATATTTTATAAGAGAATGTTGCCAACATGTACTAGCGATTGGACATTGTGACTACCTCCTTTTTCACAAAATACACATGTCTGTTCTACCCATTGCTCTTGTTATGATCACTCCTGTATCTTCTTTTTTTCTAAAATATTATGCTTATTATCCCATTCAAACCAATGGGGCTTATCATTTTACTTCAAATCATATAAAGATATTGACAAAGAAATCTTCAAATGATTGTATTCATGCTTTAATCATTTCAATCAATGATATTATCAATAAACAACCCTTCTATTCAAATTTTGTCTCATCCTTTAGATTTATTATGCACAATTTGTAGCTCACAAAATATTCCCACTTCAAAGACAACAATCCCCCCCAAATCTATGACTTGCACCTATGTGCTCAAGTTCCTTGGCAATGCTTGGAAATCATCTCAAGGTTATACCATCAATCAACAATCATACTTACCTATCTAAAAGCATCAACTCCACACTACTCACGCCTTCACCTTTATGCACTAGCTAATTTTCTACTCACACACAACATGTTTTGTATACTTTTTTACAATCACCAACTCATGCTTGTTTACAACAATGCACATTAGAACCACTAATCCTTGTCTAATGTCACTAGAAAGATGTTCAAGCCATATTCTTTCTAAATCATAAAGTCAAAAATAGAATAAAAATAAAAATATTAAAATACCACATGAGAATCTTATTCTTAATTGGATAGTCTAAGCAACAAAAGAATAAAACCACCCATCTTGATGTATCTCTAAGCAAACTTGAACATAAACAATCTACTAGCTTCTTTTACCTCATTAAGAGAATAAAACTATCAATCTTGATGTTATACCTCAAAGATTGTCTATTCCTTCAACTAAGAATACCAAAATATACTAATGTACAATTTTGGCTTATTCAAAATTTTAAAATCCATATTTAGAATACAACCCTATCAAAACATGTATTGCTACTGACCATTAGATACACCACTAAAACTAAAATTATCTTCAATAAAAATTTCATTACAAAAAAAAATCTTTAAAAAAAATTAAAAAAATTAAAAAAAAATAAATCTAAAAAAGCCTCAAGAGCTCTCTTCTAAGATATAATATAGTAGTGGCCACAATAGGCCACTATTTTATTTTCAATATAAATTATTTATATCTTATATCTTCTATCTTCTATTTGATATTCTAAAATCCTTGAGTTGATACTTTAAATTTTTTGAATTGATAACCTAAGAATCTATAGTTGATATACTAGAATTTTTAAATCATCTTTAATATCTATTTACATGACTATGATAGTATTCAATTAATTTTTTATTATATCTTATAATATATCATATATTTAATATATTTACAATAAAATTTTTTTCCAATTTTATTAACTAAGTTATATGATAAAATGACAAAAATCACTAAGTATTTTTTAAGACAACATGATGATAATAAATCATCATTATTTTGTTTATTAGGCCTTAGTGATCTTTTGAAATTTTATTGTAATAGAAATAATCCATTACAATTATTAATCTTCTACAAAGAAGTTTTAGTAAGTGCAAGTTATTAGTTTGTATTGACTATATATATATATATATATATATATATATTACATATTGCTTCTACTAATTAAATGGTATAATAAATTTTTTAGATTATGGCAATGCCAAAAGTTTGCCTCTAGTGAATAATATAAGTGTATTAAATCTTATTGTTTAAAAAAAAAAAAAAAAAAAAAAAGTTGTTATAAGATTTCTGTAGGTGAATTTAAAAAATGATTATTAGACTTACAAAGTTTCAATTGTCACAAATTTATAAATTATAAACAATCTTTTTGTATATAACTTGTGTAGTTGTATATTTATATTTGGATTAGTTGATTGGAGGGACTTTGGCACTCTTCCACTTTATTTTAGATATTTGTAGGTAGGTCTTTAACTTTTTTCCTTTGTCTTTAGAATTTGCACTTCTATCATAAAAGAGAAGTAATTTTAATACATCTAGTTTTGCACCTAGAAATTATTAGAAAGCTTGGAGATGGTCTTTCACCTATAAAAACAAATTTAATCTTAAACCAATTTTCATAATGATTTTTATATTCTTTTGAATGAAGTTTGATTAAAAATTTATATTCTTTTTAATCTAAAAATAGAGATTTGAATTAAAATTTTATGAATAATAAAATAAAACTTTTAATAATTCATATCTTGGCTTTTGTAATAATCTACAAACTTACACAATGTAATATATAGTTTGAATTATAAAATTATTTGGATCATTAAGTTTTTGAACATAAGTTGTACGTAGGGCTTAGTTGTAAAAATATTAAAAATATTAAAAATATTAAAAATTTAATTTATATTCTTTCCAAAATATTAAATAAATCTAAAAATATTATGATTCCAAAGCTAAGACAATAATAATCTATATTAAAATTTACCATAAATTTGGTGAATGGGAGCTAGAATTTAAAAGTGTAAACAATAATTGTTCAAAGTATATTAAATATATTAATCTAGAATTAATTATTACAATGTATCTTGTCTGGTTTAATATTCATACCTTTTAAGCTTATAATCTAATTAAAAATATTATTAGTTTTAACAAATATATATATATATATATATATATAATACTAATGATATATATAAAAGTAATAATAATGTGCCAATATTCACATCAATAAATAAATAAATAAATATATTAAACTCGTTTTGGAAAATTCCCTTCTGTCTTAGGTATATGATGAATTTTTATCCACCATATATACATATATCTATATCCATATCCATGAATCTTAATTGAACACAAATAATTTTACTTGTAAATCTTTGCAACCTTGATAGGAATGCATCATGGAATAATCTATAAATAATTATAAAAGGACAATAGCCGCTAAAGAACAACTATGGTTGCGTACTGCCTCACGACCAGTTCAAATCCTTCTTAGTTATTGATATCTACCTCACTTGATTACCTTTTAACATGACTGATAACCTGGTCCTGCCCACTGAGCCGGGTCCGATGCAATGCGACACCTTGATCGACGCCCTGCAGATTAATTTTGAACCGGGTATAATGGGTTTCTTTGCAGCGGGTCCACTGCTTCTTGGCCGGACGAAATTAGGGTTTATGGAACAGGAAGGATCAACATGGGATTGGGGCGGTAGATTGGGTTTCTTCCTCCAGCGCAAGCGCGTGAGCTCCCCTATCAGACGACGACGACGCCCCTCCCGTGTAGCAATCATGGCGGTTGCGCAGCCGGAAGTGAAGCTATTCGGGCGCTGGTCATTCGATGACATCGAGGTTTGTGCTTTTATTGCCATTGAAACCACCATGTCTTTCAATTTCACAAACCTCTGATTAGGACTTTGTGTATTGTGAAACTGTAATGTTTCAAGTGTGAAGCGTTCTGAAATGGATGTTTCTGAGAATCTTTCGTATTTTAGGTGAATGATAAGATAGGTTTTTGAGTCGACCTAATAATTTGAGGGGCGTCCAGATCAATGACATCTCCTTGGCCGATTACATTGCCGTGTCCGTGGACAAGCATGCTACCTTTGTGCCCCACACCGCTGGACGGTACTCCGTGAAGCGTTTTAGGAAGGCGCAATGCCCCATTGTGGAGAGGCTGACCAACTCCCTGATGATGCACGGCCGCAATAACGGTAAGAAGTTGATGGCTGTACGCATCGTGAAGCACGCGATGGAGATTATCCACCTCCTGACTGACCAGAACCCTATCCAGGTCATCGTTGACGCCATCATCAACAGGTGCGTTCTCTCGAAGTTCCATGAGGTGGCACGCGAGACGTTGGAATGCTTGGGTGTATGGGTGTTCTGTAAAGCTGGTAAATGGTTTTGGGCTTTTTTGGTATAAAGCTAGGGTTTTAAAGTAAGAGGGAGTCATGGGTGTGAGTGCAGTGGACCTCGTGAGGATGCTACACGTATCGGATCCGCTGGAGTTATCAGGAGGCAAGCCGTGGATATTTCCCCATTGAGGAGGGTGAACCAAGCTATCTACCTGTTGACGACTGGTGCCCGAGAGTCCGCCTTCAGGAACATCAAGACGATTGCGGAGTGCTTGGCCGACGAGTTGATCAATGCTGCGAAGGGTTCGTCTAACAGGTATGGCGTATTCGATTGATAGTGTGTGCGTTTAGAGCATTTTCTGTTTAATCACAATCGGGTAATACACTCTTGTTGTTTCTGTTATTTGATTCAGTGGTGACCTTGTCATGGACGCTAATTTGGTATTGTTTGTGGTAACAGCTACGCGATCAAAAAGAAGGACGAGATCGAGCGTGTGGCGAAGGCCAACCGTTAAGCTAGTTTTGGGATGGTTTTTGTATACAAAGATTGCTTTTTAATATGAGAAATTTTTAATCGATCGTATCCTGTTCATATAGAGGTTTTTAAACGCATGGAGGCTTAATTCGTCATCATTTTTCTTCGCTTTTTTCGCCAGACTCTGTGCCATGAATGAATCGTGAGAAATTTACCCAATTATTATCAAATGTGGATTGATCATTTTAGGCTGCAGTTCGTATTTCAGAAATGCAGACAAAATTGCGAATTTGACTGTCTTTTTTTTTTAATAACAATGCTAGCCTAATTCGTTAATACTGTTCACGCTTCACAGTACGTCAGTTCTTCCTTCGGCCGAGGGCATCGTGAAGGACGAGACCAGCTGTGAGGTTAAGTGGTTTCGTCAATTCCATTTGACTTTGACAAATGTTTATCTTAATCATCTCTTAAAATTCTTTTATTCTGAAGTACCATATTACATTATACAGTTTGTTTGTTGTTGTTCATCAAAGAGACCAAGAAGTCCTATTGGAGAATGACCTAAAGATCAGGGTGTAGACTTTTGGGAATTTACCACAATTGACTTTTCAAGCATACTAATTAACGACCTATTAAGAGGTGTTGAAACTTGCCCTTGAAAGTTTTCTCTTAGTTTTAATGAAAGCAATTTATTGTAAAAGAAAACCAAGGTGAGTATTTGTTATTGTTATCTCTACTTGAATAGAATCTTGTCCAATGGAATTGTGCAAGGTGAGTTTGCTATGCTCCTTAACTTTGCTGTTCCATTTTGTTCCTCTATGATCATTGGTTGGCAATGTTGTGTTCCTTTATTCTTCTAATCTTCTTCTCTCCTCTGATTTTTTTGGTTGGCTTTGCTATGTTCTGCTCATATAATCCTTCGCTTCTCTACTTTGATCTTCTTATTGGCTATGTTGTGATCCTTTATCACCTAAGTTGTGGGCATATCATCAATCCTTAAATATATACAGGGATTTGTAAAATTATTTATTGTAGTGTGATTATTTTATCTTGTGCTTGTTGACTCAATTGTGGGTATAGCATTGACCCTTTAAGTTGGTTTTTCTACAAAAACAAGTAAATTATCCACTCTAATGTACATCAATTTTGTTTTTATCACCATATAAATTAGTGTTGATTTTCTATCATTGATCAATGTGGGATTTTGTTTCATTTTAAACAACTCAAAAGTGAATTGTGCATGTTGTATAAGATATCTCTTGTGCTGTGGTGTATTAGTGTAAATAGTCATTGTGCCTTTGTGAAATGTATATATGCTCTAGTTGTTGTACCTTTAATATAATGACCTTCTTATAACCTTATTAGAGTTTGTAGCAATTATTGCAAATAGTTTGTTAGATGAATACACACAATAGCTTTTATTTTATTTCATAAATTTTTTAACATAGCTTTAATATTAAATCAACTTCCAATGTGTTAGTTTTATATTTTCTTTATATACAACTTGCTGAATCATATACAACTTATATGACAATTTCAACCTGTATTTGTTTAAAAAATATAATGCAATTTTAGTTTAGAATTAGGTTAAGTCACCTTAAATGTATGATTTGCCAAAGTATACACAATTTATGTGAAATTTAGTTTAATGTTGTTTTACACCTTTGCTTCTTTATATTTCAAAGCAAATTTTAAAATGTAGAATCTTTATAATATTGTTAGTTTAAGCTAAACTTAAATCATGATTTTTTTATTATTAAATTTGAAAGCTAAATTCATCAATTGTTATCATATTTTGGAATTTTTTTAAAGTGATTTCTTTTTTTCTTCTTGCCTTGTAACTTAATGCTTTTGATTTGTGTCTATATTTATTACATTCCATATGTAGTTACTTATAAATATAAAAAACACATAATTTACAAAGTCAAAAAAAGAGTCACTAAAATGGTTTTTTTTTTTCTAATTCAAAATTCTAACAATCTAACATTTATATTTCAACTAGTATTTTAAATATTGTCATAAATCTAATTCATAAAATTTTTTATTGCTTATTAATTAGATTATTAAATTTGTCATCTTCTTGTAGAAGGAATTGATTCTAAAACCGCAAGCATTAATTATATATATTCTTTCTACTATTTTATTTCTTAGACAAAATATATTGCATAACATTAATATTTTGGAGAAGATTTTTTTTTTCTTTATATTTTGTTGTGCATCATTGCATTTATGTTTTAATTGTGTCTTATGGAGTATATAAGTAGGAATAGGAGTCATTTTCTATAGTGAGGAGATAGTTTGAAGCTCCATTGCATATATCTTCTTGTCATCTTCTTAGATCTGAGAATTTTTTAAGGTACATTTGATGCATGTTTACTTGAATAGTTTTTAAAAATCTAGGTAAAAATGATTTTATATCTTCTTTAAGAAATAAAACTAAAATTTCTTTAATTATCTCTTTTATTTAAGAATTGTACATTAAACCAATATTTAACAATAATATATGTATGTAGTTGAACATGTGAAGATTGTCAAGGACATAAATCTAGAAAAAATTATAAAAAACAAGAGACTCATGTATTACTGAGAAGAGAGAAAGCAAAAAAAAGAGATATAGATATGAGATAGAAATAAAATAAGAATGGCTATTGCTAAATATAAAGAAATTAAAGAATCTTGAATCAAGATTGGAATATAAGAAATGCATTGATAAAATTGATAATGGCTTTAGTCTTGCCTTGATATATACTAGCTACTAAGAAGGTCTTGTACAAGCTTCCTAAGACCATGAGGCTTGTGATCTAAGCATCAAACAATAAGTTGCTTCTAATGCAATTTTTGGAAAATAATAAAAATTATAAAACAAGTTTGAATAGCCATGTGATATATTTAAAGGAATCTAAATATCTAATCTTCTTCTAAGAAACTTCTTTAAAGTTTTTTACAAAAAATATTATCTGCCTAATATGTTTCTACCTATTTCTACTTATTTCTATTTACTTAAGTAATATAGGAATTCATTACATTATTTCCTACTTCTCCAAAAAAAAATCAAAGTAGGAGATTTATTTTTTAATTTTTTATCCGTAACTACCAATTTATAAAAATTAGATTTTTTTTGTTTTTTTGTTTTTTTGTTGCAATGGTGCTATATATGAGCAATTCTATAAAAAAAAGTTTTAGAATTGTATGCACTTTGAGGATACATTGCTAAGTGTAGAATAATATTTAAATATGATATAATATTATATTTAATAGATATAAAACTATAATTATATTAAAATTTCTATTTTAATATTGGATATATCTTTACAATTATATTCACATCAAACTTCATATATTATTTGTTGTCATTTTGGAATTTTTCAAAAAAATAATAATAGCTTCATTAATAGGATAAAATTGCTAAATCATTAACTATATAGAATTAGTTATATAAAAATGAATCTTCAAGAACTTTATTAATAATGATTACTTCAATAACATTTTTACACTCTTCAAGGATAAAGATGATTTCTTATTAAGAATAGCAATGGTATTTTTTAATTTTTATATTCTAAAAATATGATTTTATTTTTATATATATCTATAATTATATAATTATATATATTTATTCTGATTTTTATTTATTATTATTAATATTTTTATTATTATTATTATTTTTATTTTTATTATTTTTATATTAGATTTAATGTTAATTTTTATTAATTAATAAAATAAAATAAAATAAAATAAAATTTTGTTAATAGATAAAATTCTAAAAATATTTATTAATATATCTTAAATTATATTTTTAATAGATATATATAAAACAAATGTTCTTAGAAGTAACTTCTTTTTAATCATAATAACATATGTATTTGGTATAAATAAAATTTAAAATATTATCTATTCAAATTATACTATATATTTAATATTATATAATTTTAGATGTTTGATAATTTTAGAATATTATTTTATAATAAAATATAGAATTTATATTTATAAATAGTTTTTAAATTATTCTTCTAATTTTTAAAGATTTAAAAAATAAAAATATAAGAAAAATTATTTTATGATCTTTAGTCTAATCTTCAATATCTAATTGTATCCCTATTTATGATTCATATAATTAAAAATTATATATAGGCAATAAAAGTATAATTTTAGAAGATATAATTTACATATAATATACCTTGCATTTATAGTAAGTAGATATACATAATTTATATCTGCTAATTAATTTATATCATCTATAATATTTATATTGTTTGAGGATTCTTCTTTGTTATTTGATATATTAATATTGGCATGTATGTGTCACGGACAGAAGATTTATTGTAGGAATTGCTTAATTAATATAGATCAATAAAAGTAGATAAAATAAATTAATTTGATAGAAAGAAGCTTCCTAGAAGTTTCATGGATGCAGAATCACCTTTATACATGTCTACATGTGATTGGTAGGTTAGAAACTTGGTCAACAAGCTAACCACGTGTCGCACATATTGGTAGCTTGTGGAACAAGCTAGCCATGTATCACACATGTTGGTAGCTTGCGGAACAAGCCAAGTACATTGTCGTATGACGTGGTCTTCTCTCTGGGAATACACTGGGTACCTGGCTGTGGAGAGTTTATTTGAAATTTGATGGCAAAATAAAAAGGACAAATAATACAAAATCTCACACAAGAGAAGTTATGTATATAAACCCTTTTGTATTCAAGTTGGTTTGTACAAAAAAGGTTCAAATTTCCACAAAAACACTTCAAAACTATATTCACCCGCAAAGACTTATTTCTTGCTGAATTTTAGAGTCCAATAACTCTTGATTCAACCATTCAATTTCTATAAAATTTAGTTTAAAGTCTAGATAATTTTCTTGAGTTTCATCACAAGAAAGAATTAACTGCAAATTTGTTTCCGATCGTCTAATATCTCAAAATCCCTAGCAGGTGCTTAAAACCCTAGCTCAGAGACACCTGAGCACAATTTTCCTAATATCTCACAAACCCAAAATCCTAATGCCACAAAATTTTTGCACATAGTCTTGTGACATAAACATATACACTCCTGAAAATTTTGAGCCAAAAATCTATGAAATTGTCTAAGTTATAGCTCAAAATGTAACCACTATGTAAGTGGATCACTTACTACCCTTAAGTCTGTAAGCACTGACTTCAATTCCCAATATCTCCTTCACTTTAACTTAGATTTTATTGAGTCGTGCATGAAAAGTGTAGCTGTGAATGTGTTCTCTCTAATCCTAGTTGCCGATCCTTGATTGCTCTTTGTATGCGCGACTTATACTCAAAAGTGTGATAGTAGGTCCAAAATCAATAGCTTAACTTTGGGCACCTATAAATTCTTCATAAAAAGTGCAAATCACATAAAATTTGCACCTAAACCAGATCCAAAAACCTAAATCTTATGATCCGAGCCTTTGATGTTTGAATCCTCTTCAAAAATAAATCCTAACTCCTAATAAACCCTCAGGCAGTCTCCTTGAAGCCTATTGGGCATGATTTTTGGCCAATTAGAATAGAGATTTCTATCATCCACCTCTATTCATCCACATAGATGGCCAAACTATCCTTTTTACACTATAAATCCTTTTCTAACCCTTCTTCTTATAAGATTTACATACTTGGTGCTTTAAGCACCATAAAAAAGAAGTAAATAAGATCTTAAGGATCACCAATATCTAACATAGGTGACTTAAGATATGTACAAGTTACTATCAATATAAAATTAACTTCGAAAGTCACTACTAAAAAAAAAATAAGGTTGTATAAACCTTAATAATAATCCTTTTAACAGATCCTTTCTAAATTAATAACCTAACCACATCCTATAACCAATAAAAGTCCATTGATATGGCTTGTATTTAGTTATGTAGTAAATTGTACATTAAATATACATGTACAATTTTTGCACATAGTAGCCAAACCACAACACGACAACGTGGCACAGATGTGAGAAACTTGTCTTATAAGTTTGACATGTGTCTGGCAAATTAGACACGTATAAGAGGTCCTATAGAATACTGCTACGTAGCTCTTAGATAGATAGTATAAATAGAGACAACAGTGAAGCCTTCTTCACTCTTATCAATTCCTTTCTTGATTCTTGTTTAATTTCAAGAATCTTCATGTTTCTAATCTTTAGCAATAGCTATTCCAATTTCTCTTTGAATATATATACTTATTCCTATTTTTTGATTTTTCTTTGATACAATTTTCATTAGATTATGCATCTTTTTCTTGTTCATGTCCTTGACAGATTGACAAGAATGCATTTATAATATCAGAGTTTTGTCTTGTTTTAATTAAGAGTGGATTATCCCTTTCTCTTAATAAGATACAAGCATATTAGAAGTTGCAGATTATCCTCTTCTAAATTGATATTATTTTTAGTATTTTCTTTATTCTCTCTTCTACTTATCTCGAGTGGTGTTAGATATTTTTTTTGAAGTGTTATCATGGCAGAGCTTGCTGAAATGAAGAGTGCAATGGTATAAATGCAAGAGCAAATGAGAGAATTAATGCTTGCAATGCATCAATTCACTGTACCTCCACAAGGAACAACAAGGTTACCAAACAATAAAGATATAGATATGGTTGAAGTTGCTTCAACATTTACACCAAGCCATATAATTCTTCTTCCATTAGAACATTGTCCAAGCATCAGAGAACCAAAAATTGGTCTACTTGAGAAGTTTGATGGCACAAGATCCAAGTTTTGAGGATTCATCAACTAAGTTCAACTAGTGATTGAATTGTAACCACAAAGTTTTCCAACTCCAGGCTCGCAAGTTAGGTTGATTGGTACACTACTTTTAGGTTCTACTTTATCTTGATTTTCATCTTTTTTTGAACGATATGATTCAATATTAGATAATTTAGAAGCTTTTTTAGCAAAATTTTAATTTATACATGGAAAATATGATGAAACTCATGTTGCAACCAACAAGATTCATGTCTTGCAACAAGACAATTGATCAGTAATATTATATGCTTCACAATTTTAACAACTAGCAATCGATATCAAATGGGACGATGCTGCACTCATTAGTTAGTTTCTCTATGGATTACAATATGAAGTGAAGAAATTGATGTTGAACTTATCAAATCCTCAAACATTGAATCAAGCAATCGATTTTGTGGTGAAGTGTGATAATTGGCTTTTTGAATTTCAATCTGAAAGTCGTATAAGGAAACCTCAACATTATTATAACTCAGTGGCAACACCAATGTCTTCTCAATATACACCTTCAAAAATCAAGGATATGCAAATTGATGCTATATGTTTCAAGCCGCTTACTAAACAAAAAAAGACTCGATGTCGTCAAGAAGGATTATGCTTGTATTACGGAGAACCTAAACACACTACTCAAAATTGTCTAAAGAAATGACACAACTACAAGATGAGGAGTACGACTATCAAAAAAGATAATATGTCAAAAAATAAGTTTGTCCAACTACAATAAAGACCGTACGGCTGGGATCTTGTACAATTTCTAATAAAGGTCCTATCTTCTCCTCACAACCATCTCTTTGTTTTATAATAGATGTATGTTTAAGACCTAATAATTACAAAACCTTTGCCTTAATAGATTCGGGAGCCTCAGCTTACTTTTTAGATGAAGAATTTGTTAAAAGTCATAAAATACAGTTAGTACAAAAAACTAAACCCATACACATAGAAGTTATAGATGGTCATCTTTTATCTTTTAGAGATATTACTCATGAAATACTTCCTCTAGATATAGTAGTAAATGGCCATAATAGTTGTATAATTTTTAACATAATTAGATCTTCCTCTAATCCAGTCATTCTAGGTCTATCATGGTTAGAAAATTATAACTCTTAAATAGATTGGATTTCTTGTACTCTTAATTTTTTTAAAAGTATAGCTAATAGTATAATTAATCAAGTAAGAAACTATAAGTCTAGTAGAATTAAACCTGCATTTGTAGGTGCAAGAGCTTTCTTGCATGCTGCTAAAGAAGGATCACCTTTTATTATTTATGCTACATCTATTTCCAACAATGGAAAGACTTCAAGTAGCATTCTAAGTCAATATCAAGATTATAAAGACGTTTTTGAAAAAAAGAATGCAAATATTCTTTTCGAGCATTGTCCATATGATTGATCAATCGACCTCAAAGAAGGAACTCAGCCACCATTTGGACCAATCTATAGTTTATCATAAGATAAGTTGGCTAAACTCAAAGCATATATTGACAAGAATTTGGCTAAGAATTTTATACGCCATTTTAAATCTCCAGTAGGAGCTTCAATTCTATTTGTGAAGAAAAAAGATGGATCATTGTGGATGTGTGTTGACTATCAAGGATTGAAGAAGATCATAATCAAAAATAGATATCCATTATCTTTGATATCAGAACTTCTTGACCAGTTGAATCAAGCTAAGATCTATACAAAAATAGATCTAAGAAAAGCATACAATCTAATACGCATCAAAGAAGGAGATGAATGGAAAATTGCATTTCAAACCAGGTACGTACATTTTGAATATAATATCATGTCTTTTGGACTTACGAATGAACTAGCTACTTTTCAACATCTCATGAATGATGTCTTTCATGAGTTCCTAGACAATTTTGTCGTCTACTATCTAGACAATATTTTGATCTATTCTAAGAATGTAGAAGAGCATGAAGTACATGTTTGTCAAGTATTACAAAAATTTAGAGATGCGGGATTGTACGCCAAGATGAAAAAGTGTGTATTTCACATTATTCAAGTTGATTTTTTAGGATACATCATTTTAAATGATGGTCTCATGATGGATTCTAAGAAAGTCTAGACAATCATAAATTGAAAGATTCCAAAGACGGTAAGAGATGTACAATGCTTCTTGAAATTTGTCAATTATTATTGGATCTTTATCAAAGACTTCTCTCGAGTTATAGCTCCACTTATATGTTTGACGTGTAAAGACAAATTCCAATGGAATCAAGAAGCGGAAGCAACATTTGAAGCTCTAAAGACATTGTTTGTTTCTGCACTAATCTTGTATCATGTTGACTTTTTGAAGACATTTATTTTTTATGGAAACAGACGCATCATACTTTGCCTTGGGTGCGGTTTTGTCACAAATGGGAACAGATGATAAACTTCATCTAGTAGCTTTTCATTCAAAAAAATTCTTAGTAGCCGAGATTAATTATGAGATCCACAACAAAGAACTTCTTGCAATTATAGATTCTTTTCAAGAATGGCATCATTATCTAGAAGATGCTTGTAGTCTAGTCACCGTCAATATGGATCATAAGAACCTCAAGTATTTCATGTCACTACATGTGTTGAATTATCGTCAAGCTCGTTGGAGTTTGTCTTTGTCAAGATTCGAATTCATTATCACTTATTCACTAAGAAAACAACAAGGTTTATTCGATGCCTTTTCTAGACGTTCTTATTTTGCACCAAAAGAAGGAGATGCAGCTTTTGAACAATAAAGAACGGTCTTCTTGAAACCGGAGCAATTTCATCTTTGAGCAATGAAATCAACATTAACTGTTGATTCAACTTTTCTCAAGAAAATTCAATTAAGTATGTCCTCAAACCCTCTTGTTCATGATATCAAGGATAATTCTTCCAAGTCTCATAATCCTTCTAAATTCGAGTTCAAGAATAATCTACTATATTTTGAAGGATGCCTATATGTTCTAGAAGGAGAAGCACGTTGTTGTACTGTATTTACGTGCAGTATATAAAAATATTAAATATCTTGTATTTATTGTTAATATATGTGTGAGTGCTAGAGGTTATTTTAGAAGATATTATAAGGAGAGGATTTATTATAGTCACTTAGTTAGTGAATTAAGATGGCTATTTTATTTTGTTCCTATCTTACTTATATCCTAGAATAGACTCTTTTGTAATTAGAAGAAAGGTAAAGGTTGTTTTACCTTTCTTGTTGATTTTTGAGATAGAATGGACCTTATGAGGGATAAGAAAGAAGAGCATGGGGTGAATAGGGCCTATCCAATAGGATTTGGCTGTCCATGTGGGCGTCTCATAGTCTAATATGGAAAGAAAGGGAGATATACTCGTCTTGCTAGACCGAGAGAAGAAGAGAGTTTGGAGTAGTGAACTTTGGAGAAAGATAGCTCCGAGGAAATAGAAGCGTTTGTAATGAAAATTGGTAGGTGTGTTTTTCAAGTTGTGAGGATTCTAGAACCTACTCATTTGCTTGTTTTGGAGTTGTGAGCAAAAAATTATGCTTGTATTAGTAGAGTAGGGTTTGCTGCCACCCGACGAAGAGGGGTAGAAACTTCGAGCTGCCACTGCAAGTTTGATTTTGACTCTTACTTAGTGAAATTTATAGAGAGTGTGGAAAATTGTGCTAGCTTTCTATCAAGACATCTCTTGTAGCATTTGGAGTTGGAGAGCAAAAGTTGTGAGCTTGAGAGTGGGAAAGGGTTTGTTGCCACCTGATGAAGAGGAGTAGAGACTTTGTTCAACCACCTAAGTCGGACAGTCTCTTCAATCTTTTTGATATTTTAGGTGCTTATAGTAGCTTGTATAAGCTTTCTATGCAATCAAAAATCAATACATTTGAAGCTTTGATGAAAGTTTTATGAGCCGTGAAGTATCAAAGAGGGCAAATTGTTGCTAGGGTTTGAAGAGTAGAATCAACTAGCTACAAAATCTAGAGTGTGAGAGGCATGCATGCGAAATTTTAGAACAAGTTAGATGATGGAGTGAGCTTTCTAAAAAACTATTGCATGTCCAATTTGGAGAAGGGAAGTGATCACAACAAAGGCTGAAGTGAAGAGGAGCTTTGCTACCTTTGCATTTGCTTGGAAATTTTAGTGTCTACTTCTTTTAGCTATAACTTTTAAACGGTAAGTCATCTATTTGTGAAATTTTGATATATTTTACAATGGATTATTATCTTTCAATAGGCTATAAGCACGCTTGATTTGACATTTGGATGAATTTTTAGTGATTTATTTAGTTTCAGCTTGTTGTATAACTTGTATTCCTCATATGTGGTTGTATTTTGAGGTATACTTGAATACATATATAGTTTGCTTATACCTTTTATACAAATATATATACTTATATTTATATCAAGTATTTATATAAGTATTTGTATAAGTATTATACCAAGGATTATATATTATTTTATACAAGTATTTATATAAGTATTATATATTATTTTATACAAGTATTTATATAAGTATTATATAAGTATTTTATACAAGTATTATTCAAGTGTTTATACTTTGTATTTTTACAAGTCTTATACAAGTATAATACAAATATATTTGAAAGCTTGAACAAATATTATGCAAATATAGAACATACTTGCACGGCTTCCTCTCATGTTCCCTGCTAGTTCTAGTAGCAACTAGGAACCCGACGTTTTTCCAAGGCGAATTCTCTCTATCCGACAATGTTGTCATGATGTAACGTGACTATTAGGTGAAAGAGTGTAGAAATAGTATATTATAGAAGATTTTAGTTCAAAATATTGTAGCAAATTATCTTAAAAAAATAGATAATAATAAAAAGGGAATAAAACTAATGAATATTAATGCTGCCTTTTTTACAAATGAGCTTCTATTTACTTTGTAGGGCCATAAGTAAGGCAAAACAAAGTAGATTAGGAAATAAAATGATATAAGCATATATAGGAAGGAGTTAAGAATAGGTTTCAGAAAAACTTACCACAAAAATCTCGAAATAGATACCCGGAAAGGACCAGTTATGAGCTAGGATTGAAATCAGACTATGAGGCACAAAATTGCATGCCTACGGCGGATCCGGAGGGCTTTTGTAGATCGGAGATCAGGATTAGAGAGGAGACTTGAAGGATTTTGTATAAAAGTTGGATTTGAGTGATTTGAAGAAGAAATGACTTTGTAATAGCTTTGCAAAGTCAAGCTTATTTTGGGCAATTTGGGATTTTATAAAATAAAATAGGATTATTATTTTATGTAATTTCAAAAGTTTTGTAGCAGATCCATAGCTAAAAATTTGTGGATTTTTGGATATTATTGTTGTTAATGTGTATTATAAATTTAAGCTGAATCTAATAGTTTAGTTTTACGTAATTAGGGTTTAAGTGGGTCAAGGTCTCAGAAATTAAGTTTTGAGGGTTAGTCAGGGTTTTTAAGATCTTAAGCAATTTGCTAATTGGATTGGGATAAACTTTGTTTGTGTAGATAGTAGACTTGTTTTTCTATATATATGAGTGATTTGAGATTGATTGAATGGTGAAGAAGGGAGAAATCAACATTGGAAGATCAGCATCAAGGTTGGAGAAGGAGGCCGGCCAACACCTGAGAAGATTTTAGGATTTTTCTTCCAATTGGTAAGTTCGATTTCCTTTAAATTTGTTGTGCTTATTGTTGACTAAGAGATTGAAAGGTGTACAAAGTTTTAAATAAGATCAATAGTCTAATCAACAGATATTAAGGTTCTAATTTTTCCTAGGGTTAATTTGAATTGATTAGAATTTGATTTAAGATTTGTTTAGGATTCGATTTAGGGTTTAGGATTTGTTTAGGGTTTGGTTTAGGATTTAGGATTTGATTTAGGATTTAGGATTTGATTTAGGATTTAAGATTTGATTTAGGATTAGGATTTGTTTTAGGTTTTGATTTAGAATTTGATCTATGGTTTGACCAGCGTTTGACTTAGGATTTGATTTAGATTTTGATCTATGATTTGAATAGGGTTTGACTTAGGTTTTGACTAGGATTTGACTAAGATTTGACTAGGATTTGACCAAGATTTGACTTAAGATTTGACTTAGGTTTTTACTAGGATTTGACTAAGATTTGACTAGGATTTGACCAAGATTTGACTTAGGATTTGGTTTCGGTTTTGACTAAGGTTTGATTAAGGTTTGACTAATATTTGACTAGAGTTTGATCAAGATTTGACTTAGGATTTGACTTAGGATTTGACTTAAATTTTGACCAACGTTTGACTTAGGATTTGACTTAGATTTTGGCTTAGGGTGTAACCTATAGTTTGATTTAGGATTTGATTTAGGTTTTGACTTAGAATTTGATCTAGGGTTTGAATAGGATTTGACTTAGGATTTGACTAGGATTTGAACAAGGTTTGACTTAGGATTTTAAAATTTTTATTTTTAATATTTTATAAATTTAGTATTTTATATATTATTTTCTTTTATGATTAATGTATGATTCATTTACTCTTCTTTTGAAATTTTTTTAAGATTAGATCAAAATTTGATTAATATTGTTAAGATTTAATAGAAATTATTTAGGATTCTATTAAAGTTATTAGGATCTTTTTGTTGTGTATTTCCCTTTTATCTTCCACAGCCAGGTGCCCGGAGCATTCTTGAGCAAATTTGCACGTATTACGGCAACGTTTACATGTTCTTTAAGCATATTATGATTTTCTAATGGCAGGACATTTTGAATATAACAAGACTTTGGAACTTATATCAAGAGATTTTTAGTGGCTTCAAATGTGGAAGGTAGTCAAAGACTTTGTATAACCATGTGATATCTGCTCAAGATCAAAAACTCCTCGTCATCAATCTTTCAGACTTCTTCAACCATTACCTATTCCAAAACAACCATAGTCTTCTGTTTCTATGGATTTCATCACAGATCTTCCAAGCTCAAGATCTTATGATTCTATATTTGTGATAGTACATCAGTTCACTAAGATGGCACATTTTGTGCCATGTATAAAATCTTTCACAGGTAAAGAAACAACTAAGTTTTTCATTGATAATATCTATCGCTATCATGGATTGTCTAAGGATATTATATCAGATAGGAAAATTCAATTTGTGTTAAGATTTTGGAGAACCCTTTTCAAGATTTTAAAAGTGGATATAAAGCTATCTTTAGCTTTTCATCCTTAAACTGACGGACAAACAAAGAGCGTAAATCAAGTCTTGGAGCAGTACTTAAGGTATTCCATCAATTACTAATAAGATGATTAGATAGCTTTTCTACCATTGGCACAGTTTGATTATAATAATACAGTGTATTCTTCCATGCAACAAATATCTTTTTTTTTTTAATTATGGTTATCATCCATGATTTGATACTTTTGATTTTTCAAAAGTTGATAATCCTGCAACAGAAGATATGGCAAATCGATTGTCAGAGTTACATGCAACAATGAAGGCGCAATTAAAAGAAGCTCAAGAACGACAAAAGATTAACGCAGATGTATTTAGAAAAGAATAACCATAATTCAACATGGATAACAAGGTATAGTTACTTCTTTCCAATATCAAGACTAATCATCCTTGTGATAAGTTGGACTATTGTAAGCTTGGACCTTTTCCTATTTCTGAACAAATCAATCCAATTGCATATCAGTTATACCTACCGGAGTCAATGAAGATCTATCCTGTATTCCACGTGTCTTTCTTTGGACCATACAAGAAAATGGATATACAAGGAAGAAGACAAATGCCACCTCCTCTTATAGACATGGATAATAATGAAGAATTTGAAGTGGAAAAAGTCTTAGATTCAAGGCGACATCGAAATAGGTTGAAATATCTTGTTTATTGGCATGGATATGATATTAGTGAACACACATGGGAACCAATAAAGAATCTTACAAATGTAGGAAGAAAAATAGAAACTTTTCATCAATGACATCCATCAAAACCAAGATGAGGACCTTCCCTATAAAAGAAACATGATGTGGAGAAGATAATATTTTACTTTCTATCCTTGTTTATAGCTTCTTTGTATTTGTGACGTTAAGGAGATAGAGAATCAACAACCAATGGATTCAACTCAAGAACCTTTATTTGCAGACCTACCAGATAAGATATTACGATTGTCACAACCTTTGAGATGACGCAATCAAGATGAAGATCTTCAAGAATAATATGTTCTTTCTTGAATAGATGGCGTGAAACAATGTGTTTGGTATCATGACCTTAGAAGAGACTCCCGATGTTTGGTGATACTTTTAGAGGTAAGAACTACTCTTGATGGTGTTCCTAGTGTTTTCTTTGAAGGGAGTTATGAAGGCCTTAATAATGATCAAATAATAGGGTAGTCATCTCGCCCTAGTATGGGACATTATCGATGGTTGAAAGGACCTATCAACTATCTTCGAAGGGAATACAGATCAAAGTATGTAATAAGTATAATTTGACGTATCTTGGACTTCTTTAACATGTAATCACCACTCCTCATGGAACTCGTTCCTAGAAAGGGGAGTAATATCATGGACATAAGATTTATTATAGTAATTGTTTAATTAATATAGATCAATAAAAATAGATAAAATAAATTAATTTGATAGAAAGAAGCTTTTTAGAAGCTTCATAGATACGGAATCACCTTTATACATATCTATAGGTGATTGGTAGGTTAGAAACTTGGTGAACAAGCTAACCACGTGTCGCACATATTGGTAGCTTGTAGAACAAGCTAGCCATGTATCACACATGTTGGTAGCTTGCGGAACAAGCCAAGTATGTGGCACACATGTGAGAAACTTGTCTTACAAGTTTGACATGTGTCTTGCAAAATAGACATGTTATCATACTACATTTACGTGCAGTGTGTAAAAATATTATATATCTTATATTTATTGTTATTACATATGTGAGTGCTAGAGGTTATTTTAGAAGATATTATAAGGAGAGGATTTATTATAGCCACTTAGTTAGTGAATTAAGATGGCTATTTGTTTTGTTTCTACCTTATTTATATCCTAGAAAAGACTCTTTTATAATTAGAAGAAAGATAAAGGTTGTTTTTATCTTCCTTGTTGACTTTTGAGGTAGAATGGACCTTGTGAGGGATAAGAAAGAAGAGCATGGGGTGAATAGGGCCTATCCAATAGGATTTGGCTGCCCATGTGGGCGTGTCATAGTCTAATATGGAAAGAAAGGAGGATATACTCCTCTTGCTAGACCTAGGATTTGGCAATTTTGAGTGGTGAAATTTGGAGAGAGATAACTCCAAGGATATAAAAGCATTTGTAATAAAAATTGAGGTGTGTGTTTTTGAAGTTGAGAGGATTCTAGAACTTACTCACTTGCTTGTAGTGGAGTTGTGAACAAAAAGTTATGCTTGTTTTAGTGTAGTGAGGTTTGCTGCTATCAAAAAGTGACGGTAGAAACTTCAATCTGCCACTGCAAGTTTGATTTTGAGTCTTCCTTAGTGAAACTTATTGAAAGTGTAGAAAATTGTGCTAGCTTTTTATCAAGATATCTCTTGTAGCATTTGGAGTTGGAGAAGAAAAGTTGTGAGCTTGAGAGTGGAAAAGGGTTTGCTGCCACCTGATGAAGAGGGGCAGAGACTTTGTTCAACCACCCAAGTCGGACAATACCTTCAATCTTTTTGATATTTTAGATGCTTATAGTAGCTTGTATAAGATTTTTATAAAAACAAAAATCAATACATTTTGAGCTTTTATGAAAGTTTTATGAGCCGTGAAGTGTCAAAGAGGGCAAATTGTTGCTAGGGTTTAAAGAGTAGAATCAACTAGCTATAAAATCTGGAGTTTGAGAGGCATGTATGCGAAATTTTAGAACAAGTTAGATAATGAAGTGAACTTTCTAAAAAGCTATTGCATGCCCAATACGGAGAAGAGAAGTAATCACAACAAAGGCTGAAGTGAAGAGGAGCTTTGCTACCTTTGCATTTACTTGGAAATTTTAGTGTCTATTTTTTTTAGCCATAACTTTTAAACGGTATGTCATCTATTTGTAAAATTTTGATATATTTTACAATGGATTATTGGCTTTCCATAGGCTATAAGCACGCTTAATTTGAACTTTGGATGGATTTTTAGTGATTTATTTAGTTTTAATTTATTGTATAACTTGTATTCCTCATATGCGGTTGTATTTTGAGGTATACTTGAATATTTACACACTTTACTTATACTTATTATAGAAGTATATATACTTATATTTATATCAAGTATTTATATAAGTATTCTATAAGTATTATATATAATATTTATACAAGTATTTATACAAGTATTTATATAAGTATTATATCAAGGATTATACATTATTTTATACAAGTATTTGTATAAGTATTATACCAAATGTTATATAAATATTTATACAAGTATTATTCAAGGGTTTATACTTTATAATTGTATAAGTCTTGTATAAGTATAATACAAGTATAATTTGAAAGCTTGAACAAATATTGTGCAAGTATAGAAGATACTTGCACGACTTCTTCTCATGTTCCCTGCTAGTTCTAATAGCAGCTTGGAACTTGACGTTTTTCCAAGGCAAATTCTCTCTACCCGACAACATGTAAGAGATCCTATAGAATACTGCCGTATAGCTCTTAGATAGATAGTATAAATAGAGACAAGAATGAAGCCTTCTTCACTCTTGTCAATTCCTTTCCTGATTCTAGTCTAGTTTCAAGAGTCTTCATGTTTCTAGTCTTTAGCAATAGCTATTCCAATTTCTCTTTGAATATATATACCTTTTTATTCATATTTTGTGACTTTTCTTTGATACAATTTTCATTAGATTATGTATCTTTTTCTAGTTTATATCCTTGATAGTATGTTATTATTACTTAAGTTTAAAGAAAACTCTATAATATAGATATTACTATTTATAACATCAAAATTATCAAAAAAAAATATAATTTATTATATATGAGGTATTTAGATGTTCTCACAATATTGAAGTGCTAAATCTTTGTTCTTTTAGATGAAAAATAATAAATATATGCTTATATATAGGCCCTTTTAATGTAAGATAATTTTCTTAAATGTAAGACATTTGTCATGAAATCATCAAATTTGATGATTTCAATATTAAAAAAATATTAAATTTTTTTTGATAATTTTCTATATTAAAAGAATAAGAGAATATTTTTTAAACTCATAGTTATAAGATAGCAACTATGAAATGCAAAAAGTAATTATTGAGCTTTAAATGCAAGGCTGCCCCTCTTGTGTAGCTCTATTCACATTCACATTCTCCATATACATTCATTTTTATCCTATATTAGACTTAATATAGAACAAGTAAAATAAGTAGAACAAGTTGTGTCCTATATTACTTAATATACACCAAAGTTGTCAATGTTTTACATTAAAAGGGCCTACTTATATATATCACTACATATACAATATAAATGTTATTTTATTAAAATTTTAAAAAATTAAAAAAATAATAATAATAAAAGACACAATTGCTAGTTTAATATCATCTTTATTGATACTATATCTAAAAATGTAAAAATATAATCAAATTTTGATATTAAAAAAAATCATACATAATAAAATCATAAAAAGATAATACAAAATTTGTTAACTTTAAGTTTGTTACAAATATATTGTTCTTCTTCTAAATCCTTTACTTCTTTTTTAAGATCTCTTACTTCAATTTAATTAAAAATTCCAACCACTTTTTATTTATTTATTTATTTTAGCATATTTTAAAAAATATTTTAATAAAACAATAGGTCATAGTTATTCTTAATTTAAAAGCTATAAAACCATCTCAATTGACTATTTAGTTATTAGTCCATGTGCCCTTTTTAAAAAAATATCATATTTTAATATAATAAATTAGATACAATGTAAAAAAGTGCACAACATCTAATACTTAAAGAATAGAATATATAGACCAAAAGACATAATTAAAAGCAAATAATGTGACTAATAGCACAATAAATAATACATATTTTATTATAAAATTTTCACACCTAAAGAATAATTAAAAAATATATAAAAATAATTATTATTTTAAATTATTACTTCAGAAAAGATTCTATAAAAGATTTCTACATATGTTTGAAGATTTTTTGATTCAAATTTTAAACCAATTTAATAAAGGAAAGAAATAGATTTTAAATTGAATAATATTTTATTTTATTTTATTTTTATTATTAAAATTATAAAAGATAAATTTCATAATTACACTTTAAAATAATAGATGTTTGACTCTAAAAGAACTTAGATGTATATTAATTTTGAAAATAATTTTTAGAGGATTATTGTTATTTATTAAATGTAACTAATTAAAAAAAATTAAAAATTTTAATTATATAATTTTATATAAAATTGAAGAAAAAATTGCTTATGTAATCTATTTAAATTTAGAATAGAATCTAAATTTCTATCTTTATTTATATATACTAATAAAAAAAATTAGAGCTTAAATTTAGATAATTATAAAGAACTTTAAAAATTTTAGACCACTTAATGAGCAATGAAAAAAAAAAAAAAAAAAAAAAAAAAAATCTAATTTAAATTTTTTTTAAAAAAATATTTTATATTTTAAAATTTTTATTACAATACATTTAAAAAAAATATTACAAGTCATTATTTTTAATATTCAATTCTATTATTATTAAATTTATTTAAAGATTATAATTTTTTTATATTATATATATATATTATTTTTTAATATTGTTAAAACCATTATTAATTAGTCTAATTAATTTAATATTAAATTTGAATCAATAGGATCCAAATAGTAGAAAAAATTCAAACTAGTAAGATTCGGATAAGTATCCTAAGGTGGATCAAATATATCCAATCCACCTAAAAATCAAACCTCTCTTTTCAAATTAAAGTCCAAATTGTAAATAAAAAGCAAATCAAATGTATCTAATCCACCTAAGAATCAAATCTCCTAAACTAGATTAAAATTTGGACTATAAATATAAAATAGGTTGAAAATATTTGACCCATTTAAGAATGGGATACTCAAGTTAGAATGGATTAGAGAAAAATAATAAAATAGCTACCTAAGTAAATAGCTAGCTACTATAAATAAATTAAAATAATGTATAAGCAAGTGTATAATAAATCCAAGTTAAAGTGACTCTTTTTTTTTGATAATTTTTTGATCTTTTTAGAATCTTACATCTAATTTGGATTGTTTATTGTAAACTTGACTTGATATTGATTGCTTACTTTTCTTAGTTTTATATAATAATCAAAGTGAGGTTGTTTTAGTCCAATGTCATGTTATGTGAAATTCAACTTGAGAACGCACTGAGCATCTGATTGTATAAGAATTTCAACTTACCTTAAAGTTTTTCTTATAATAAAAAAAAAATATATGAGGTATTTAAAAACATTCATCTTGGTAATTTTTATCCTCTATGAATCTTCAAATCAATTAATTTTTATTTCTATAAATTTTAAATTATATCCTATGTAATCATAAATAATCTAAATAAGATCCTAAATAAATCCCAAGATATCTTAAATATACTCTATTAATCCTAGAAAAATCTTAGATACATCTTATCAAATCCTAATGAAATTTTAAACAACCTTTAAGTAAATTCTAAGCAATCTTAAATAATCTTTATAAAATCCAAAAATAAATTTATCAACTCCTAATAAAATCTTAAATAAATCCTAATCAAATCTTAAAGAAATATTAACCAATTCTAATAAAATCGAAATTCTAATCAAATCAAATTCTAACTAAATCTTAATCCTAATCAAATTCTAACTAAATCTTAATAAAATCTTATCTAGTTTTTTTCAAATTCTAACTAATTCTAATTAATTCTAATAAAATCTTTAAAAAATTCTAATCAAATTATAACTAAATTCTAAAAAATCTTAATCAATCAAAAATAGATCTACCAACAGATTAAAATCCTTGTAACTTTTTAATAATTGATTTTTTATAAACATTTGCTTGTTTATTAATCTCCTAGTTGAAAACAAGTTTAAAAAAATTGAAGCAAATTTCTTTTATAAATTTAGAGAAAAGACATATAATCTACTTAGATGTCAAGTGATCTCTTTCTTCACTCTTTGATATTGAGGTCTTAGTACCAAGATCTCTTTCTTAGACCATTAATTTACTTCTAAAATTTACAAAAATGTTGGTATTTATATCAACTAATAGTCCACCAAATTTTCTCTTAATCCAATTGGTAAATTGCTACAAATCTTAGAAATCCTTATTGATCTTCAAACTACCACTTATCAATATCCTAATCCACTTAAAGTCTAATAACTTAAAATTTGACCAATCAATTGAGCTCAAATCCATATCACAAGCTCAACACAAGTATGTGCACAAATCCACAAATTTTTTGTTTATAGATCTACTACAAAATTTATAAAATCTTCTAAAATATAAATCCTATTTTATTTTTTTTAAAAATAGAGTTACTTAAATCAAACTATAATTTTGCATAGCTCTTACAAAGTCTATATAAATCTAAATTGCTCAAAATTAATATATATATAGAATCTTTCTAAAATCTATTCTCTAATTTTACTCTCTAATCAACAAAAGAACCTCATATTTGCTACAGACATGTAGTTTTCTGCCTTGGAGTTTAGTTTTGACCGTGGTTCACAAAAGGTCCTTCCTATGTATCAACTTAATCTTTTCTTTGGTAATTTTTTTAAAAAAACTATCTTTTGCTTTCACCTTAAGATGTCTGTAATAATTTAATATCTAATCTATCTTATCTTATCTTATTTTTGGCTCTATAAAGTAGATAGAAGTCTTTTTAATAAAAAAATAATATTAATATTAAATTTTCTACTATCTCTTTTTTTATATCTATAATTTTTAAAATAATTTTCTACCACATTTTCAATAAAGTTTTTTTAAATTATTTTTTGTGTATATTTGCTAAATTTCCTATAATCAAGGCACATCCAAAGTTTTTCATTCTTCTTCTTTACCAAGACTATAGTTGAGACCCAATTAGTGATTTTTACTAGTTAGATAAACTCTGCTTAGAATAATTTTTCAAGCTCTATATTTACTATCAATTGCAACTTGGAATTCATCCTTTTTTTTTTTTTATCTAATCAGTATTGAGCATAAAATTAATATAATACAATATTAAACCACCTTTAGAAGAATGCTCATGAGGTCTTTGTAAGATCAAACAAAAATATTATAATATTCCATAATTAATGCCTTATACTTAGATACCTCTTCATTAGTCAATTAAACATCCACTTTAATTATTTTTGATTCATTGTGTTTATGTGACACATCTATTAATTTCCAATCCACATATTGAA
Source organism: Physcomitrellopsis africana (assembly GCA_036785485.1). Taxonomy (NCBI): domain Eukaryota; kingdom Viridiplantae; phylum Streptophyta; class Bryopsida; order Funariales; family Funariaceae; genus Physcomitrellopsis; species Physcomitrellopsis africana. The sequence goes on from JAWRVF010000579.1 coordinate 163,883, forward strand.
CATTTGCTTATTTTGTAGGTTCTTTATAACAATTATTTGGAATTTGGAGATAAATTACAACATCACCATCAGCAATAAGGCCATTAAAAGTTATTTTGAAACAAAAGAGTATACTAAGGTCACTCTCATCTATAAATTCTTCAAGATCATGCACTTGGATGCCATTTATATTCAACTTATAGATATCTTTGTAGACAATGTCATCTACTAAGATTGCCTAAGTCAACTTCTATATCATTCTCTTGTGATGTAAAAAATCCTTCTATAAAGTTAATTAATATTGTTTCATCAACACTTGAATTAGGATGGTCAATCAATCATTAAATAATTTTTTTATTATCCTGCCAATCATATTAATCAGGGTCCATGTAATCTAATGTAATTAAATTGACTATGCTAAATTATATTATATCTTTAATATCAAGGTTTATAAATTTAATTTTTTTCTTGAAATCTCTCTTTATTAGCAAAATTGATAGCTCATCTTCTAAAGAATATGTTAAGATTTGACCAAAATTCACCAATTGTAGTTGTATATAAACTTTAGTAGAATTTTTTGGTAGATCATAAATACTATGAAGCTTCTTGCCATCTCAATCTATCTTAGCATTTGCAGCTCTCAATGAAAGGCTCTCTAATAACAAGGAATTGGAATCCTTGCTAGGATGCATATAAATGACTTAAAAGATGAAGGAGTAATCTTTACCACAAGTTATTACTTTGTAACTACTAATTTGTTTCAATAGTGTGTCTTAGCTTTGATTAGCTATATTGATTATATATCCTTGCACCTAGTATATATATAAAAATTAAAGCTGAGAGAATCTTCAATCTCTTCAATGTCAACAACGCAATCCTTGTATCTCAGCTTGGACCTCCTAGTCTTGCTCTTGTGCATTGTCCTTACTCCTTGCTTATGATATAAAATAAACTTTTTTTTTTTTTAGTTCTTTGAAATTTTAGACTCTTATTCTTATGCATTGTCTTTGTTCTTTGTTTATAATACAAAATAAATATTTTTTGTTTTAGTTTTTTAAACTTTTAGAATCTTATTCTACTTGAATAGTATATTTATAATAATATATAAAAAAACATAAGATTATTGCCTTTCAAGATTTTATTGCTGTATATGTAATATTATACAAAATTAATTGGTGTGACATGATTGACCATAGTGAATACACTATAATTTCAAAGCATATCTACTTGATTTTATAAATAGTAGTGCTTGGTTGGAATTTTGGTTTTTAATCAATAGAGTCAATTGCTCTTACTTCATCTTGATTTGTTGCATAAATTGATCTTAAAAATCCTTATTGATTTTGGAGGACCTTATTTTTGATATCTTCTTTTTACGTATTCTACTTAAAATATGTGATCTTTGAAAGAGTAGGTGGCATTCTTATTCTTAAAGGTGATAGATAATGCCTCACTAATTATTAGGAATACAAAATAGCGGATTAGCAAAGAATTAAGGAAAAAGTTACAAAATTAGATTGATTTTAAAAACAAAGAATTTAATAATTGACAAGAACAGAGAACTAGATGATTGAGAAGAATAAAGAGTTAGATTGATATTAAGAAACAAGGCAATACTTTGAATTGCTCCAAAACTTATATGGGCAAGATTGAAAGATACCTTGATCTTGCCTCTTATTTATATTATAAGGCCTATATCCTATTGAATCTTTTAAAAATATCTTAGAAGATTCTAAAAGATTAAAGAAGATTTTAGAAGATTGAGGCAAATTTTAAAAGACTAAAGAAGGTTCTTAAAAGATTTTAAAAGACTAAAAAAGATTCTAAAAGACTAAAAAAGATTTTAGAAGGTTCTAGAAGACTATGGAAGATTTATAAAAACTTTAAAAGATTCTAAAAGATTATAGAAGATTTTAAAAAATCATAAAAAATTCTAAAACATTGAAGAAGATTATAGAAGGTTCTAAAAGATTATAGAAGATTTTAAAAAAATATAGAAGATTCTAAAAGACTACAAAAGATTTTAGAATGTGATGACTTAAAGTGTATCCATGATATCACCTTCTCTTCTAGCAACAAATTCTACGAGGAGCTGAAGTGGTTGGATGATCACAAAATGTCCATACCTTATACTAATAGCCGTCTTCGATTGTTTCCCTTCTTTAATCCTAACTAGGTTGTAGGCGCCTCTCAAATCAATCTTTATAAAAAACTTTGTATATTCTAGTTATTCAATTAATCTTAAAATTAATAATAATGGATAGTAATTTTTTATAGTTATCTTATTTAGACCTTGATAGTCAATGCACATATGTAAAGAACCATCTTTCTTCTTAACAAATAAAATAGAAGCTCTTATAAGGGATTTTAAATGTCTAATGAAATTCTTGATTAGATTTTTACTAATATATTTTTGCAAGGCTATAAGCTTTGCCTGTGAAAGATTATAAATTTGATCAAATAAAAATTGAGCTCCATCTTATAATTCAATTGCATAATTATAAGAATGGTATTTTGATAACATATATATATAAATATAAATATATAAATATATATATATTTTTAAATATGTCTTCAAGGTTATAATATTGATTAAAAATATCTTATTTCAGTTGTCCAGTTAGATCTTTCATTGGAATAGCATACAATGCAAATATAGTCTTTTTTTTTGCTACTTGCATAAATGTTTTAGCTCCAAGAAATGAAATAGTATCTTGTTTCTTCTTTTGATGTTTGGATCTTGAGAAAATCTTTTGCAAATTCCAATCAATATCAAGATTATGTAATTCAAATCAAGAGAGTCCAATGACAATAAGATTTATTGGACATCAAATAATGTTGAAGACAATGTGTGATATTTGATCTCCTAGTATCACTTTTAATAGTTGATTTTCTTCAATAACATCTCCTAATGCAAGGTTTTATCCATCAATGACTTCAACAGGTGTAAGATGGATCTTCTTTACAAGTACTAAGTTATACTTGGTTGCAAAATCTTTATCTATAAAGCATATTGAGGCTCCAGTATCTAAAAAGATTTTAGCACAAATCTCTTGTCTTAAGATTCTTATATGTACAAAAAGTGTAAAATATAATGTTGGATCCAAAGGTAGGAAGAGATCTTTTTTTGGTACTTTATATTTGAGGGTATCTAATCACAAGGTCTCTATTGTAGCTAGACGTCTTTGTTTTTTGACCTTTCCAATTCAAATATTATATCTTTTGCCTTGAATTCTCTAGACTTGTTTAGACAGTTAATTGCATTGTAATTAGATCTTTCATAGTATAGGTATAGATTCTCTTGCCAACATTTAGTCTTTTCTACTAGTATTAATATCTTAAATTGAATTGTATCAATCTACATGGATTTAGGATATGTTAATAGCTTCTCCAATATTCTTGAAGATGTAGTAGACGTACCTTGATAGATATTGCTAAAAATTAATTGCTTCTCTTATGTAGAATGTAATTACTACTAATAATTCTAGTAATAGAGCTAAATTAGGTTGGTGTAATCTAATAGATTTATATATTTAGTACCTCTAAAGGTATTACACATATAATTGACTATAAAAGATTTGATGGACTCAATTAATCAATATAATCTATGTTCTTAATAGAATTATATTTACTTCAATCTACAATCTATTTAAGAGAATATATCTTCTAATAGAAAAAGAAAAAGAAAATAGTAGTAATTAAGCCAAAGAATGGTTATATAAGCATTACCATGCAAAAGACTATCCTTCTATTTAACACCATATTAAAAAATCTTGTGTAAAAATACTCCTATTTAATCCATTATGAAGAGGATTTTGTCACCATGATAGTAGGGAGTAATCCCTCTTTCTTCTTTCTTCACAATTGTGTAGTTAGAAAATTACCAACTATGATAGTTAATGACAAAGTTTTATAATACAAAAAAAATAAATCTTTGCATGCAATTTTACACCACCATGAAGAAGAATTTATTTGATTGTATTTCCAACCAACTTGTTACTTGTCAATAAAGAATTTACTTTGATACTAGAAATCCTCTTCCTATTTGATCATGAATCTAAAGTTCAAATTTTCAACTCAAGGCTACTAAGTTTTAATTTAAAAAAGATATTGTATCAAATACTAAATTAAAATGGTTATAGATTGTGTCCTTATTTAATTCTTGGACCCTTATCTAATAAAGAAGGTTAGATGACTTATTCCAATTACTTCTTCTTCCAACTTCTATGTCTACTTGCTTCTACCTATTAGTCACTCCTTCAATCACCTAAATTAAAATACTTGAAAAGAAAATTAAAATAAGTTGCTTATTTGAATTGAAGCTGAATCTTGACTTAATTTCTTTGTTCTAATCTCAAATGATACCAATTCAAAATCCAATATATAGTGTAAAACTTACAATTATCTTCTAATTAAGATTAGAATTGTTTCTTTCTTAGCAAATATATGAAAATATGAAGAAAATTAAGTGCATACAATTGAATATTTTAATACTCTTATATATAAATTAATATTAATTAATTATCTTAAATTAATTATTATATATTGTAGTTTAACCTATTAATTAATTAATTCATACATCCATCTTATCAACCTTCATCCGCATAATACTTCACATCTAAATTAATAATTTTATCTAAATATTACATCCATCTAAAAATTTCATCTATCAATTAATTTATTTATTCAAATTAATTTTTATATCTTTTTTAATCTTTCATCTGAGATTCATCCATAATAATTGATTAATAGACTAACAACATCATTTAAATAAGAACTGAAGAAATTTGGCACTTTTAAACCTACTACTATATCTACCTTTACAAATTAATGTACCACGGCTGATTTAAAATTTTGAATCAAACATGACTAGTCTTATTGGAAAAAAGGCTTAAAGGCACATCTATCATCTAAATTTTGCCTTCATATTCAATTGTATGCCTCCAATATTATCTCTCAAAGTTGATACTTTAATTTGGTAAGGTAGCAAATGTCCTTCTATAAAATTGAGCATTACGGCTTGGTACTTGATTTTCCTTTAGTAAACCTAAACTTATTAAAATTTTGACTTCAAATGGCACCTTCTTCCAAAAATTAAGCCTTTAGGTTGCCTTAATTCTCATGTTCTTATCCTCCAAAGTTGTACCTTTACTTGTCTACTTGAATTCAGAGGTAGTAAATCCTTTGCTATAAGAATTAACCCTCTTACCACATCCCAGCTCTAATGTGATAAATTTTTATTTTTTTTAAAACTAAACTTTATCAACTCTCTAATAAAATAATTTTTATTGCTTTTTAGCTTGTAAAGAATAAAGGAGAGTCTTTCAAAATTGAGATACCAAACTATAAAGGTAATATACTATTCTTTGCTAAATTGGAGGTTTCTTCTTGGTCCAAACTCCAAATTTTAAGATTTTTGTATTTACAAAATTACAACAAGAATTTCTATCTTTATTTAAGTTTTTAAAAATTTATCCTAAAAATTAATAGAAAAAATTGAAAAAGATCAAAGTAGCTTATAAAACCTAATAAAAAATTGATATGGCATTATCCATCAATACAAAAAAAGAAGTTCCAATCAAATGAGCCCATAAGACATCTTATACTCTTGCCTTAAAATCTAAGGGTGTCAGCTATATCTCTACCCTTAAATTCCAAGGAGTCCAAACTAAGATCCAGAGCACTCATTGATTGAAAATTGGAGATCAAGGCTGATGGCCATGAAATAAGTCCTAAAATTTCATTTTTAATGAAGATTGGCTATTTACATGAATTAATTTATAAGAATATGTAATACTTATGAAGATTAAAAGTATAGTAATTTAGATTGAAGTTTAATTTATTCCTAAATTACTTCTAATTTACTTTTAGCTTACTTACGACATCTTTGTTAATATAATTAGATTAAATAATTTCTGTAATTAAGAAAAGATAATAAAAATAATATTTAAATTACCACCAAGACTAGTTTATAGTTTAAATGTTATTACCAATTACCAAGAATCTCTTTAAAAGTTGTAATATTAAAAAATATTATATAATACTATCTATGTATACAATAATTTTTTGAAGATCTTGATTTTAATTTTGATACTATAATATTAAAGATTATAACATCCAAAGTAAATTATGTAATTTTTTTGTAATTAAAATATTTTGAAATAAATTTTTTGGTTGTTGGTTTTTTATATTATTAAAGAAAAATTTGTAAAAAATAATAGACAAGATAGGATAAAAATACAAGAATAGATTCAAAGTTGGTTTTGCTATAATTTGTATTATTATATTATTATCATCAATGGCTGATTTTTTATATAAATAGATATTATTAGTATAATTCATAAATTTATTTTATATATTTATAAGATTTTTAGATAATTTTAATATAAACTTATCAATATTGTATTAATATAGTTATATAAGATATTCTAATTTATTTTATTTCTACTTCAAATCCAAGATTTTTTCCACCTTAAGTTTATAATTATTATTTATTTCAATAGAAAGTAATAATAATTAATTTTTTAAATTAATATATTATCTTTTTAAAAAATCCTTATAATAAATTTATAATAAAATAAAATAAAATAAATCTCAAATAATTTAGATAGATTTAATTAATAATAAGATATAATATAAGATAATAATAAATTTAATATAATTTGCTATATGTACTAAAAGATTAAGTTCTAAAATTTATAATTAATATAATATTACTTCTACTAAATTATAGGATTGGTTTATATCCTAGAATAGAACTTATGGGAGGTTATAACTTAGCTAAGTGGCAATGTGTTCAATATTTTTATCGTGTTTATTCTCTATAAACTTTAAGAATTTGAAACATGTACCAAGGCAATGTTTGACTTCACCAATACATAGCAACTACAAATCTATAAGCAGAAGGGATACAAACACATCAAGTTTTCAAACAATCCTTGTTGAATAGATCAAAATTAAATTTGGCCTTGAAAAAACACCATTTTAAGATACCATCAATAAGATCCTTAAGAAATGCAATGAATACAAAGCAATAGATAATAATCAGCTTCAAATAAAATAATTATAAAAGGTCCACTTTCTAAAAGTCAAAGAAGCTTTTATTTTATAGATCTTGTAGCGCTATGCTTAAAATCTTATATTTTCTTTAAAATTCATTAAAGAATATGGCCAATATTTTATTGAATTTTCTGCTATCTCAAAAGATAGCATCAAATTCTCCAACAACTTGTTTAAGAAGTTCATTTCTTGATATGAATTAAAAGTCATTAAAATGCATGGAGAAGCAAGTTCTGTTGATGAGGATGCAATTGACATGGCTTTACTTGCTTTACGTTCTTGTCTTCCTAGTTATGACTTTTTCAGCATATACAATAAAACATGAATTTTTTATAATATGGTACCAAACAAGACAATTATTCAATAGAAAATTACAAGCTATAAAAAAAAAATATATATATATATATATATATATATATATAATTACATTATTAGTGCTTTTATTTACAAAATTGGCATATTAAGTGGTACTACTAGTACTTTTATTTGCAAAATATCTTTGATTTTAATGAACACAATGAGCTCAATTTATATAAAGTTGATCAACTAACATCAATGTGTTGGTCACTTGTAGTCTAAAATGAAATTTCTTTGATTACAATCAAGAGTTGTTTTTATTACACCAAGCTCTTTAAGTATAAAAGCAAAGTCATAGAAATCAAAGCCAATGAAGGAATAATAGAAGTAAAATTAGTAAGTATACTTAAATATCTTCTGGTATAAAATCTAAAGTTAATAATTTTTTTTTTTTTTAATCCAGCCAAAGAAAATAACATGGCACATATTGAATTACAAGACGACAATATCATTAAGCTTATTTACCAATGTGAAGCCGATTAAGAGAAGAATACCACCAATATACTTGGGGGGGAGCCAATCCCATCTTTTATGCATGTAAAGAAACATTAAGGACTTTTAGTTGTTATCTCTATATTTAATGTTCTTGATCCAAGTGATTATGTTGTTTACAAGAGACTTCATAATATTTAATATCAATTATATATAAAAATTTCACAGCAAAGTATCCTTGACTCATAATTGGAATAATTATATATTATACTTTTTGTCCTTCTTTTTCACTTGTGCATCTATTTTTTTTTCCTCCATTAAGTTATATTTTCTTGTCATATCTATAACTTATAATTTAATATAAATATAATTTAACCACTATAGAACTATGTTAGTTCTACTATTTTTTTATAACTTTGTAGAGATTATAACTTAATAGAATATAACTTAGTAGAAATAATATTATATTTACATTAAAACATCTATTAAGATTTAAATTTTATACTTGGCTAAATATTTTTTTGTACTTGATGGTTAAATAATAGATATAAGATTGCCATTGATTAATCTTATAATTTTAAAGTTTTAAAAAAATTCAAAAAACTACAAATTTGTCTTATTTATCACAAGAGCATAATAAGGTCTATAATGTTTTAAAGTTGTAGCAAAAATTTGCATAATAAATTAATTTTTTAGTATTTTATAGTAAAAAGTAAAAAATAAATAACTTATTAATTATAAGATAAAATAATAAAGAATAATTCTTACTGTATTTGTAGAAAGATTTAATTTTATTGTCAAGATAGTAAGTTTTTGTCAAGAACATCTTATTTAATTTTTTGTCAAAATATTATTTATAGTTTCTTTAAATATTCTTATAATTTTTTAATCTTTTTTTTTCTAATTTTTTAAAATTAGAATACTTATTGATATTTTAAACTAATACCAATAATTATTTAAAGTCTTGTGGTGGCACTATTCTAACAATGGTCTAATTGCCAATCACAATGTCACTATCCTACTACTCACTACTCTTGACAATTTTATAATTCTTTTTAGTTGCTTTGTGGTCACTTTTGTAAAAACATATTGAAATAGATATATTTCTTTACTAACATTACTACTTTTGATTTGAATCTTAGAAATTAATTGTAAACTAAAAGCTTCTACAATAGCACCAATTAATCAATAAAATACATTTTAAATTTTTTGACTAAAACTATTATACTATTACTTCTCCAAAAAAAAAATGTGAAAAATTTACTAGATATCTTGCAACCACTTTTTATTGCAACTAAAATTATTTCTTCAAAACTTTTATTTTAATTTTTCACACAAACATCATTCATATATATATATATATATATATATAGATATTTTTTCCTTGTCTGGCTTACGCTTTCCATAAGTGAAACACTCCCTGTCACTCATACCACGCGTCACCAGTCCTAATGCATCAATATTCACAGAAGTATGCATTGTTGTTTGTTGATTCGAGGAGAGTGGCTCTCACAGTTTGGCTCATCATTCTCGTGAACTAGAACGGCACACAAATGTGTAGTTTCTTAGAGAGAAGGTCTGAAGGGAGAGGATTTTGTTCACATTGTGGGTCCCAAAGGCATAAGCTTGGTAGGCTGGAGTTGGGTGGTGACCTCACGTCACTCAAAGGACGTCGATCAGGAGCTCATTTGAATACCATCAAGGTTTTGGAGTTAATACACAAATTTTGGCCACTTTTTCTTTTGCAAAGGAAAAAGTTGGGCGCTGGTTTGATGTTCAAAGGACAAAGCCTAGTCTACGCTTCCAGGCGATGTTCCCAGAGCGTCGAGGAAATCATGTTTTTCATGCGTGCGGGGATTTTCAAACCTTTGCTGTGCAGAGTCCTTTATAGCACATATCGTTGGTAGGCATCGCAGTCAGGGCGTTGTAAATGAGAGGATGGGGTGGGTCTATCTGCGAAAGAGATGTTTTTTACTTTTTTAAATACATTTTTCTGTTCAATCTTCCACAGGCACTGTAGTTATATTTCACCACAGCTCCCTTCACATATTCTAGCTTCGGTGATTACTTTACTGCTTGGGTACACATCCGTTGGTTGACGAGACAATGTGAACGTTGTACCACTCCCACCAACTCTATATTAGAATTGAAGTTGCGGTGGGTCTGCTGTGCCTGCCCTTTGCTTTCCTTTTTCTGCTGGTATGGTCCAACACCAACTTGACCTGGGTTGACGCAGGATTCTCCGAGGGAATTGCTCCCGTTATGGTACGGCAACTACAACTTCGAAAATAAGAAAGAAAATTAGGAAATTATTGGAACGTAAGAGTCCTTGAAGCATCAGAGTTTGGAACTGGGGCATCAATTGGTAAGTCCTCATTAGTATCCGCCTGCTTTTTCTAGCCAACACAGTGTCAGAAATCTCTCTGTGTTGAATCAGAAATTTTAGATGTGCTTTATTTGATCATTCAGAGACGCCTCATAAATGCCGCACCTTTATAGATAGAAACATTCACACCAGTCGCATGTGTGTCCACGATTCAGCATCTTTATAACTAATATTTACACACAAACACCCACCAAGTTGACCACAAGTATCAACTAATTGCAGTACGAATCTCGAAGAAGAGTTTTAAAGCTAAGCTTACAAACCATACGTAAGAGGCGTGTAACCAATACGAAGATGAAGCGAGTCGATTCTCAACTTTCAGAGAAAGAGGTTTGGACATGCCTTTGTACAAAGTTGACGATATAGACTGATTTAAAAAGTTAACTGTATAATGTAGGGCCGTCACAAGAAAAGAACTACACCTAGACTAGACCCAGACAGATCCCAGACTGGTCCGTTTGAAAAGCATCTGGACCCAGACATATCCCAGACTGGTCCGTTTGAATAGCATCTGGACCCAGACATGATACATCTCATGAATTACAGTAGGACCACTGTTTCTTCGTGTGCATGCTTATATATGATGTCGAACGTGCACCGTTGCCAGACCAGATCCTTGGAGACTACGTGTGAGGTCGGCAGAGTAATTTGGTCCCGAAACCTGCGGTGGGTGCACAGCAAACTGAAGTTGTGGACCACCAGGCTTTTCCCCTCGACTGGTGCAATAAGAATCAGAGCTCTTCGGAGCATAATTCAATTGTGCACGCGATGGGTTATGTTCAAGGATGGGGATCGGAGAGCATTGCCGGGATGATGAAGACGATTGTTACAGCCTTTCCGGGAATTTTCAGTCTGTTGTTGGCATACCTGCTGTGGGCAGCGGCAGATAACTGGGTTCTGCATCGAGGGAGGAAAGGTCCAGTTCAGTGGCCCATTCTAGGTATATCTACTGATTTCCGTTTCGATTTATATGCAAGGTTGACATGGCCTCATTTTTTTCTATTGAAGCGAGATTCCATTGAAACGATTCTAATCATATTTTTTTACACTAATCAGGAGTAACGATGGAGGCTCTAAAAAATTACCAAACCTTCAACGACTGGGTGGTGTACTATTTCCTAAGAGACGGGCTCACGTTTTCGTGCAAAATGCTGCACTTGGACCTTACCTTCACGGCTGACCCTGCCAATGTGAAACATATACTCAAAACCAATTTTGCTAACTATGATAAGGGAAAATTCTTTCATGAAAACTTCGAAATATTTCTAGGGGACGGGATTTTTAACGTGGACGGGGAAATCTGGAGGACGCAGCGCAAGACGGCCAGCTTCGAATTTGCTTCCCGGAAGCTGAGAGATTTCAGCACTGTGGTATTTCGTGACTACTCTGTGAAACTGGCCTCTATTCTTACCCGAGCTGCCACTGCGCAACAGTCAATGGATATGCAGGTCAGCTTCAAATCGATTTCGTCATATTTTGGAATAATCTCTTCATCGTTAGGCTGTAATGTCAAATGATATATAAGACTTCTCACGACCTTTCGTCTGTACCGAGTTCTCATGTCTCCTCCGCAGTCGCTAGTTTCTATTCGAGAAGTGCTTCAAGGCTTCTGAAATCCAACAAATTGTTTTATCTGACATTTTAACAAGCAGTACAAGCGTGGATGAGTGTGATTGCGAGAGAGAGAGAGAGAGAGAGAGAAAATTTGATCGAAGAGCTTGTGAATATGTAACAGGACTTATTCATGAGGTTTACTCTAGATAGCATCTTCAAGGTAACCTTCGATTACGACATCGGGACCCTCCAGCCGGGGCTTCCCAACATCCCCTTCGCCCAGGCCTTCGAAACCACCAACGAAATCACCTCCAGCAGGCTTGTCAACCCTATCTGGAAGCTGAACCGAGCTCTTAACATCGGCAGCGAGAAAGTCTTACTTCAGAGTGCAAAAGACGTGGACGAGTTCATATACGAAGTCATCAAAGCAAAAAAGGCTGAGATGGCGAACTCCAAAACCGATCTGCTTTCAGTAAGTTCCACCTTCACTCTCCACCACATCAGATTTTCCAAACTCCATCAATTCCGTCGACGACACATGCATCGAGATCGCGCAACAAGGAAAAAAAAAACAAAAAAACCAAAAACCAAAAACCAAAAATCGTCAACGTAGTCCGCCGCCGTGCTTTACAGACGACAATCGCTGACGTGAGCTCGTGATTGATGCATTTACGCAGGGGAAGAGCGATTTATTCACGAGGTTCATGCGACTGAAGGAGGAAGGCGACACGGACATCCAGTTCACCGACAAGAACTTCCGCGACACGCTGCTGAATTTCATCATCGCAGGGCGCGACACAACGGCGGTATCGTTGTCGTGGTTCGTGTACCGACTGGCGCAGAATCCGGACATGACGGCAAAGTTGCAGCAGGAGCTCCGTGACTTCGACACCGTGCGGAATTGGAAGCAGCAGCCCGAGGGCGAGGAAGGCTTCCGGCGCCGCGTTTTAGGATTTGCGGAGCTGCTCACGTTCGACAATTTGGTCCAGCTCCAGTACCTGCATGCCTGCATTCTCGAGACCTTGCGCCTCCACCCTGCCGTGCCCTTGGTACGACCCCTTGACCGTGGGACTCCTTGACCGTGGATCCTACTGGACGTGATTGTGATACTCTCTGTTTTGCTTGTCCTTCATACTTTTATGCACCTTTCACTGCCTTTTTTGTGCATCCCATGATGCCTGGTTGGGTGAAGTAGGCTTCATTGGGGCTCAAAGGGGTATGTCTGTAGGGGTTATCATGTTTTCTTCTCTCATTGATATGGTTTGTGTCCTATATCAGTTCTTTTCTTTACTTTTTGTTGGTTTTTTTAATTGTTGTTGCTGTTGTTGTTGTTGTTTTTTTTGTTTTTTTTTAATGGTGGAGTTTGAAGTTAGTAATGAAGCTGAATGGAGCTGTAACATTTTTTTTATATTGATATTTGTATAATTTTTTTATGTTGCCTGTGCAGGATCCAAAACATGCAATAAATGATGACATTCTCCCTGATGGAACCCCTATAAAAAAAGGCTCATTGATTTACTACACTCCTTATGCCATGGGGCGAATGCCTGTGTTGTGGGGACCTGATGCTATGGAGTTTAAACCTGAGAGGTGGTTTGTGGATGGAGTTGTGCAAACTGAACAACCATTCAAATTCACTGCCTTCCAAGTAAAAAAAAGATTTACCCATTAACTTCACATATATATATATATATATATATATATATATATTTAAATTTAAAAAAATCTTCAAATATTTATTATGTTTACTTTGTTCTTTTCTAAACACAATAACAAGTATGTGTGTAATTTATATACAGATGAGTATAACTTTTATAACAAACTTTATAATTTTTAAAAAATGTGACTCATTTCTTGAAAGGTTAAGAAATAATACAATTAAAGAAATTACTATAAATGTTTTTATAATGATGTTTTTTTGTTGCATAATGTAGGCTGGACCTCGGATTTGTCTTGGAAAAGACTCAGCTATGTTGCAACTGAGGATGGTCCTTGCTTTGTTGTATAGATTTTTTACATTCCAAATTGTAGAAGGGTCTGTGATTAGATATCGCCAAATGGCAACTTTATTGTTAGCTAATGGTTTGCCTGTCAAGATAATTAAGCAGACAAATTAGCTAAAGAAGAATATTCAAACACATTTGAGATTTTTTAAATATAGGTGTGAATAAATGTTAGAATATTATTAAAAATGGTATTATTGATTATAATTTATGAAATTATGTCAGTGTTTGTAGATTATAGTATACTACTTACGATGGATTCTCTGTGATCATGTTACTTCTTTTTTTTTTTAAAAGTTTTGAAATATTTAAATCTTTTTGGATTATACAATGATTAAGAAATATATTTATATTGCAATAATATTTGATGTTACACATTGGAGTTGAATGTTAATTTTAATATAGATATTACAATCATTAAGAAATATATTTATATTGCAATAACATTTGATGTTACACATTGGAGTTGAATATTAATTTTAATATAGATATTTATATTTATATATACATACACAAATGCATTAAAAGAATATATACTAAAAAAAATGTACAACAAAACTTGGATTCTCTTAGAAAGCACAAAATGCAATTGACACTGTAAAAATATGAGATTAGGTCTCCACTATCTTGTTGCCTTGCTGCATGTACTCAAGCAAGATTTCTATTGCAAGTTGCTGCTTGATCCTCTATACTATTTTTCTTTGAGGTTACATTTGCAAAAAATTATGACTAGGAATCAACACAAGGACTTGAAAATATTGCAGAATAAATGGCTCCTAGAATCTCTTTAAGTTTTGTAATATATATATGTATTAGGTTTTTTAAAAATTATTTATTAAAATGTCCATAAATATTTCTTTTAATACTAAATAAAAATATTTTAAATATAAATATATATATATATATATATATAATGTCAACTATTCAATCTTTTTATTAAATTTCAAATAAACCAATAGTTGTGAATAGAAGAGGATGAATTAGAAATTTGTATAACAGACAAGAAATACATTGCTAGTTGTTAAAATAATATTAAAGTTGTTATATAAAAAATAGAATTAAATATGGTATTGTAAGTTTTTATTTTTTTATTTTTTTTAAATTTTTTTTTTTTGTTTGTTTGTTTGTTTGTGTCCAAGTTCACTAATTTTTGTATATATTATATTCTTCATTTTAAAAATATTAAAAATTATAAGACATTAATAATAATTAAATAAAATAGCTTATAATTGAATTAATTACTTAATACATACTAAATAAACCAAAAAAATCTTAACATTGATACAATTGCATATTTCACTTATTTACGCTTTTAACATATATCATATCAATAATAAAAATCATATTTCTACTTCTATATGCAAGTTAAAATTGATCATAGCCTAAATATAAATCATCCATTGAATAAATTATCCTTTCTATAAATTCATCTCTTAAAGGTCCTATACCTACATTTCTAATAGTTATTACATTTATTAGTTACATACTTAGATAAATCATAGTGATCTATTTTTTTAGGTACAATAAATCAGTGACTAGAATATAGAGCAAAAAAAGGCTTCAAAATCTTCATTTGTATTTTTTATTTTAATAAGTCCATCAATTTAGACAAGTGAGTTCTTGGTACTAAAATTGGTCTTAAGTTCATGTCAAGGACATACTTATCAGAACCTTTTAGAATATTCTAAAAAGTTCCTAGAACTCTCTAGAACCTTCCAAAGCCTTCTAATATCTTCTTAGTTGGTAGAAGTTGCTTGAGAAGCTTCCTAGTTAGTAGAATTCTTGAGAAGCTTCGTAGTTGGTGGAAATTGCTTGAGAAGCTTCCTAATTGGTGGAAATTGCTTGAAAAGCTCCCTGGTTGATAGAAGCTGCTTGAGAAGCTTCCCAGGTAGGAATATATATTAGAATCGAGGCTAAAGAGTTCTTCAGTCTCGACAACACATCTCTTGGAGCTCTAGGTCACCTCTTTGGTGTTGTTTTTGTACTCATTTGTTTAATCTAGTTCTTGTCAGTTCTTCTTGAACTTCTTGTTTAGACTTCCAGTCTATATTCTATGTTTGTGACAGTTTATCGAGACTACTCTCATCTTAGATATCAGAGCTAATTCCTTCTTGTTGGAATGTGAATTATCCCTCTTTTTGAAGGTACACTAGTATTTTAGAGGTTGCGGATTATCCTCCTCTAAACTGATATCTTTTCTGTTATAATATTGGAGTCTTATTTTTCTTAAAGAGAGTAGATTATCCCTCTTCTTGAAGGTCTTAAGGTATTTTAAAGGTTGCGGAGTACCCTTTTCTAAACCAATATTTCCTTCTTGTAGAAACAATTACTTCCTTTCTCTTAGAATGGCCGGAGGTCAAGACATTAATATGACTGAAAGTTTGGAGTCTAGGTTAGATGCCATTATGAATGCTCTTGCTATGTTATCACAGAGAACTACGGTGATTAAAGGAGTCTTTGCAAGACTTCATAACGATAGAGCATCCGGAATAGCACAATCTGGACTTCGTCAACCTCAAGCTTCTCCACCAAAAGAAGCAGCTTTATCTGTGATTCAACGAGAACCATTGCTTCCACAATGAAAAGAGCCTCGAATTAGCCTCCCAAACAAGTTTGATAGTACACGCTCCAAGTTTCCAGGTTTCGTCAATCAAATCAAGTTGATAACAGCTCTTCAACCTGAACGTTATCCAACGGAGGAATCACGCGTTGGATTGGTTGGAACTTTGCTTACGGGACAAGCTCTATCATGATTTGCTCCTTTGTTCAAAAAAATATCATCGATTTTGAACAACTTTGAAACTTTTTAGAGGCATTTGCAGAAGCATTTGGCGAGCATGACAAGGCTCAATGGGCTACAACAAAAAATCGATTGCTACGACAAAGGACTTGCTCTGCATCAGTCTATGCATCGAATTTCAAGCAATTGGCATGCGACATCAACTAGGACAAAGAAGCATTGATGAGTCAATTCTATTGGGGTCTAAGTGACGACGTGAAGGATTTGTTGTTATCTCTTCCTGATCCACGAATGCTCAACAAAGCCATTAGCCAAGTTGTGAAGTGCGATAATCGCCTATTTCAACATCGCTAAGACTAACGCTCCAGACAATATATAAGTCGTCACGATGCAATTATATCGATAAGTAGCTTAAATTCACAATCGGAGGTAGAGGACATGCAAATTGATGTGATACGTATCAAATCTCTTACTCTAGAAGAAAAGAAACAACGTATAGAAGAAGGTTTGTATTTGTATTATAGTAGAGAAGGCCATAGAGTTGGAAATTGTCCTAAGAAGCAAAATAGACGCAGCATCAAGATTAGAGATGCATTTGTTTAGGAAAACGAGGATGCCCAACCATAATAGGAACCGTGCGGCTGAACAAATCAATATCAGGTTCCTCTCTTTCTACCTAACATGCGCGTTGTTTTACAATTCTTTTGTCTTTTGGCCTTCAAAAATTAAAAACCTTAGTCTTATTAGATGCAGGAACATCTGCTTGTTTCTTAGATCAAGAATTTGCTAAGCGTCACAAAATTCTCCTAGTACAAAAATTCAAGCTTGTTCACATAGAAGTAATAGATGGACGACCTTTATTGTCTGGTAGTGTCATCCATGAATCAGATCCTATAGAGGTGATGTTTAAAGACCATAGTAGTTATATTATTTTTAATATTATTAGCACCCCGTCAAACCTTGTTATTCTTGGTCTTTCTTGGTTGAAAAAATACAATCCATCCATAGATTGGAGGCTACGGAGGATAACATTTTCCATAGAACAACCAAAGGACAAGCCTCAAAAAAGACCCCAAACCAAAAAGTCCTTGTTTATTGAAGCAAGAACGTTTTTAAGATCGTGCAAGGAAGGCACACCATTGATCATTTATGTAATTCCAACTAGTGGAGAGTAGATTTCAACAGCAGGTATACTAGAACAATACAAAGATTTTCAAGATGTGTTCCAAAAAAAAAATGCTGACATGCTATCGGAGCACCGACCATATGATTGTGCCATAGAATTACAAGAAAGAGCACAACCGCCTTTTGGCCCAATCTACAACCTATCGCAGATAGAGTTGGCTGAGTTGCGGAAATACATTGACGAGAACCTACCCAAGAACTTCATTTCTCATTCAAAATCGCCAACTGGGACACCAATCTTATTTGTGAAGAAGAAAGATGGCTCACTACGGATGTGCGTGGACTATCAAGGTATCAATAAGGTGACAAAGAAGAATTGCTATCCATTACCTTTGATCTCTAGTCTTCTGGGACAACTTGGACGTGTAAAGATCTTTACAAAGATTGATCTAAGGGGAGCTTATAACCTTGTGCGAATCAAAGAAGGAGACGAATGGAAGACAATTTTTTATACAAAGTATGGCCATTTTGAGTATAATGTCATGCCATTTGGTCTTACCAATGCTCTAGCAATCTTTCAACACATGATGAATGATATTTTTTGCGAGCATCTAGATAATTTTGTTGTCATCTATCTGGATGATATCTTGATATTTTCCAAGAATAAAGAAGAGCATGAGAAGCACGTTCATTTGGTACTTGAAAAATTACGTGAGCAAGGACTCTATGCCAAGTTGGAAAAGTGTTTATTTTACCAAACTAAGATGGAATTTTAAAGATTTGTTGCAACTACGAAAAGCTTGAAGATGGATCCTAAGAAGATGGAAGCAATTGTATCCTGAGAAGTCCCAAAGACGGTTAGAGACGTACAATATTTTCTTGGCTTTGCTAACTTCTATCGGATCTTTATCAAGAATTATTCTCAAGTTGCTGCCCCACTCATTTGATTGACGTGTAAGAATAAGCTCGAATGGGAACCTCTAGCAAAAAAAGCATTTCAAAATCTTAAGATGGCATTTACTACAGCTCCAATCTTGGTACATCCAAACTTTACAGAGGCTTTCTATTTGGAAATCGACGCTTTGGATTTTACTTTAAGAGCTGTACTTTCGCAGATAGGCATTCACAATAAGCTTCATTCGATTGTATTCTATTCGCGAAAGTTTTTTGCGGTTGAGATCAACTACGAGATCTACGATAAGGAACTCTTTGCTATAGTGGATTCTTTCCAAGAGTGGCATCACTTTCTCAAAAGAGTTGCACATTTGATGACCGTTGTCATATTAAAATTACTTACAGTATGTAAAATCCACTCAAAAATCATAATATGTTTATAAATTTAGATATGTGTTAGAATGGTTAGTAAAATAAATTAAAGGGATTGATAGGAGAAACTTTATTTTATTTTTATTTATTTTGATTATGGTATTTAAAAATTATAAGATCTAAATGATTAGTATGAAGCCTTGAGAGAAGGTGGGAGCCTAAGGATGAAAATATAAGCTAGTAGGAGGCTAATTGGGAGGGATGAAATGAAGGCATGGTCGGATGAAGACAAGGAATGGAAAACTTCATCCCTATTTGGTCGAATACCATGCCCAATGGGCTTTGAGGAGGCTACCTGCGACCTTAACAAGGGTTTCGGCGACTTCGAGTAGACCATTAGGAAATCAAAAGCTAAGGTTGTAAAGTTTAGGATTTTGGGTACAATTTGTGTACAAAAATTAGAGGATTTGGAATTAGAGTAAAGAAGTTATAGCCATTTGAAGATAAGGTGTCAATATGAGACATATTGTCACTCTTTTGAGGATTGGAGGAGTTGTATGAAAGCTTTTGGAGATCGAGAGATGCGGCTAGAGAGGAGATTTCAAGTTCTACACCTGATGTGGAAGAATTACTACATTTGGAATTATGAAGAAGGAGTTATTGGGAGTCAAAGACAGCAGATTGAATTCCAAGGCAGTAAGTAGGCTGTTTTGTTGATAGTGATGGGGTTTGCCATATCTTAAGTTTTTGGACGAATTTATGTTTCAAAATTTCCAAGAAGGTGTATTATTATGCTAAAAAGCTATAAATCAAAGCTTTATAGCATTTGGACTTTTAGATTATGAGATATGAAGAATTTAGTACACAAGTGTTTGTAAACAAGGGTTTAAAGCTATTGCTAGGGTTTTGGCGATATCTAAAGATTGATAATGAATATATAGTTGAAATTTGTGGTGGTGGTTGTGAAGAATACATCAGTACTTCATGTAAATTTGAAGTAGATTTGGACGGTTGGATTAAAGGTTATGGATTATTGAAGTTCAAGAAAAATTCCCTTCCTACGGGAGAATGAGGGTTTAGAGTATTTTGTTATGTTTTGAGTGGTTTGAGGAAATTAGGCTTATGTATTGGATGTAATAGCCCTATGAAGATCTCTTTTATATAAACTTGGAAGTTTTTTATTATACTTAGAACTTGCTTGAGTAATTAGTGGCAGCCAGAAGCCCAGCGCTTTCTTGAGGAAAAATCTCTCTGCCACGACACCGTATATATGGATCATAAGAATCTAGAATATTTCATGTCGGCTTGGATTCTAAATCAACGTCAAACTCAATGGAATATGTTCTTATCTAGGTTTGACTTCGTTATTACTTGTCAGCCTGGAAAGCAGCAAGGACTATTCAATGCATTATCAAAAAGATCATATCTTGCGTTGAAGGTTGGAAAAGCAATGCTTGATCAATAATGTATGACATTGTTAAAGCTAGAGCAATTCAAGATTTCTACTATTGTTGTATCAATTGATGCCGGCTTCCTCAACCAAATACGTGCCGCGACTATTGAAGATTCAATAGCCCTTAATATCAAGCAGCATATCAATGATGACAAGTTCAAGGTCAAAGAAGATCTTTTATACTTTGAAGAGCGGTTGTATATTCCAAAGGACCAACATGACTCTAAGTCCTTCAATCTCATCATGACTTTCCAACTGCGGGACATTTTGGATACAATAAGACCTTGGAACTCATTTCTCGAGATTTTTAGTGGCCCCAAATGTGGAAGGATGTGAAAGATTTTGTCCTCTCTTGTGACATTTTTTCAAGATCCAAGAACCCTTGGCATCGCCTTTATGGACTTTTATAGCCATTGCCTATTTCGCATTGTCCATGGTCTTCAATTTCCATGGATTTTATTACGGACTTGCCGCCATCAAATTCATTGGACAACATCTTTGTTGTGGTGGATCGACTTACAAAGATGGTACATTTTATCCCTTGTAAGAAGATATTGTCAAGCGAAGACACACCAAGGCTCTTCCTTGATAATATGTATCGATATCATGGTCTATCAGATAATATCGTGTTGGATTGAGGAATCCAATTTGTATCAAAGTTTTGGAGATCTTTTTTTAAGATATTGAAGGTAGACATTAAACTTTCTTCGTCATTCCATCCTCAAACTGACGGTCAAATAGAATGGGTGAATCAAGTTTTGGAACAATATTTACGATGCAGCATCAATTATCAACAAGATGATTGGACTGCATATCTATCGCTAGCCAAGTTTGTATATAACAACACCTTTCATGGGTCAACTCAAAAAACACCATTCTTTTTCAACTATGGATATCATCGAAAGCTTGATCTATTGAGTCCATCAGTAAATAACAATCTAGCAGCTGAAGGATGGATGAAGCAGCTATCGAAGCTTCAAACCACATTGAAGCTTCAATTACAAATTGCCAAAGAATCTTACAAAGCATCCATGGATAAATTTTGAAATCAGGCACCTAATTTCAAAATTGGAGATAAAATATGGTTGCTTCGACAGAATATTAAGACAAAGCAGCCATGTGATAAGTTGGACTACCAGAGATTGGGACCATTTGTTATCCAGAAGCAGATCAATCTTGTGGCATACCACCTAAAATTACCAGCTGCTATGAAGGTACACCCTGTCTTTCATGTTTCTCTGTTAGAGCCTTATCGAGAATCGTCTTTTTTTGAAAGAGTGCAATGTGCGCCACCTAGTATAGAAATTGAAAACCATGAAGAATACAAGGTGGAAAAGATATTAGATTCACAGCAAAGATAGAATAAATTAGAATACTTGGTACATTGGAGCGGCTATGATATTAATGAACGAACATGGAAATCGACTAAAAATCTCATCAATGCGCTGCAAAAGGTATAAAAATTCTATTGACGATATTCTAATAAATCAAAAATTGGTCATTGATAAAGCGTGAAGATGAGGCCTTCTCTAGAGAAATGAATAGAAAAAGGATCTAAGTCTTATCAAAATATAACTTATTGTATTTTGTAATGTCAAGATATCTAATCTCAAGGTGTATTTAGATATAGTTAGTGGAAATGACGATATTACACTAGTGATGCCCTCGCAACCGAGTAGCTCACAACATCGACCTCGAGATGAAGAATTAGAAGAATCAAGAAGACGTTGAAGAATATCAAGTAGCAGGTCACTTGTGATTGTCTTTGAAGCTGAACCAATTCATGAAGGTAGTGGCGAAACAATATTTTCAGGCCGCTTCCACAATGAAGACAGAGAAGTTCAGGCATGGTCTCAAGTAGAAGGTGTTGGTCATTACCAGTGGCTACAAGGATCCATGAATCATCTGCCTTGTGAACGACAACTGGAATATATTGTAGAGACTATGCGCCAAATCTTTGATTTTTTACGTTTGTGAGTATACATCTCAAATGGCTTCTCGGAGACCTCGAAGCTAGAGGAAGAGGTGATGTCAAGGACATACTTATCAAAACCTTCTAAAACATTCTAAAAGATTCTTAGAATTCTCTAGAACCTTTCAAAGCCTTTTAATATCTTCTTAGTTGGTAGAAGTTGCTTGAAAAGCTTCCTAGTTAGTAGAATTCTTGAAAAGCTTCTTAGTTGGTAGAAGTTGCTTGAGAAGCTCCCTAGTTAGTGAAAGCTATTTGAAAAGCTTTTTAATTAGTAGAAGTTGCTTGAAAAGCTTCCCAAGTAGGAATATATATTGGAGTCAAGGCTGAAGAGTTCTTCAGTCTCGACAACACATCTCTTGGAGCTCTAGGTCACCTCTTTGGTGTTGTTTTTATACTCATTTATTTAATCTAGTTCTTATCAGTTCTTCTTAAACTTCTTGTTTAGACTTCTAGTCTATATTTTGTGTCCGTGATAGTTCCAAGATACATGTGGTATTGTGAAGATAACCATAGGAGCTACAATATTAAGATCTACACATTCTATCTCATGAGGTTTAAAAGAAAATGATTTATCTCATTTTGTAAGCATTTGTTTGAAATATACAATCTCTTTTGATAACAAAAAATCATCAAATCTAATCTTTAATTCTTGAAAAGTCTTTTTGATGAATTGGTATTCAATACTCCTTCAATCTCTTAAACTCTTCTTTCTTGATACTTCTTCTATTTGTTCTTTAAGATCCTCTAGTAAAAGACTCGCAACAAGTTTCACCTTTTTATCCACTATCTTATATTTTATTTTTATAATAATCTTTGATACTTGAAAAGATTTAAGTATAGAATAAATCTTCCTTAAATAAATTTATACAATCTTATCATCATTTTTTAATCTAATTAATATAATCAATCCTAAAAATCTATACATAAACAAAATCATCATCAAGTACCTTTTTTTCCATCTTTATTACTATACTACATGGTTGTCTCAAAATAAGTAGATTAGATATTGTATCTTGAACAAAGAAATTTTGTTCAATTGCAACATCACTAATCCAGACCTTCATATCTAGACAGGTCCCATATTAATCACCTTGTGTATTATTAGCCGCCCATATTGTCTATCTATGTTCCATATCAATTGATCATCTTTGTTTCTTATAAAGATCTTTAGATATAAGATTTATCTCTGAACTATAGTCAATTAGAGCAACAATTGATTTTTTTATATCTCCAACTTTTACTAATATTTTTGTAATTGCTCTAATTTAATATTTTTAAGTATAATAACTTAAAGCTTCTATCTCTTTTTCATTCTAATCTTCAAAATGCACTTGTTGATTATGAATTCTCTCTTTATTTGCTAATTGCTTGCAATAATTACCAAATTCTTCTTCATTCTTATATATCTTTATTTCAATAGCATAATTCAATCCTGCTTTACTTGTTAATTATCTCTTCCGTTTAATGCTATTAATAATAATATCATGAAATTCTTTTTTTGCAATCCTTAAAATTTCTTTCAATGTGAATACAATCTTAGCATTGAATATATATTCTTTAAATAGCTCTTTTAAATCTATTAATGCTTCAATATCAGAGAATAATTTTTAAGTTACTAATTTATCTTTTTTTTTATTGTTATTTTTTTCTTCTTGAAAATTGTTGAAGCATCTTATGTAGATAATTCTTATGAAGCCATATCATGAGCCTTCTCTCCTCAAGTTTGTTTCTTAGAAGAATTTTCTTATCTTATATCATCAAAATCCCTCCTCCTATTTTCTTCCATTAAAGCTTCATGTTGGCTCTTAGTAATATATACATGGATTGTTAGAGCCTTTACAAGATCTTTTGAATGTATAGCACTATAAATTTTAGGAACAATCTTTAATAATGGTTTTTATGGCATTATTTCCTTTTGTATTATAAAAATGGCAAAAGACCAAAATCTATTTATTTCCATATTTCTATTGAATCATCATCTACCTTGGTACCATAACTTATAATTTTTTATATTGTAATTCCATGTGTTATCAAATGCTTTTATATCTTATCAAAGTTGTAGATAGGTCTTGTTTGTCCAACCATTGGACCTCAATTCCTCTAAATTTTAGAGTAGATTTTTTAATAGACTTCTTTGGATTTTCTATGGATGGAGCTATTTTAGGGTGTCTAGATCTAGTAGAATGATGTATCTACCATGATTATGGATATAACATTGTTGTGGTAGAGAAAATTTGCCTCAAAAAAGCGTTGAGCTTCTGACTATCATTAATTACTCAACCAAGATCTAAAATAATAAAATCTCCAAATTTATATAAAATACTTCTTTATAGGGCTATCACATCCAATAAATAAGTCTTATTACCTCAAAACATTCAAAATATAATAAAATATTCTAAAACCCTCATTCATCCATAGAAAGAGAATTTTTTTAAAACTTCATCAATGCATATCTTCTAATCTAACTATCCAAAAGAACTAAAATTTTACATGAAATACTAATATATTCTTAAAAACTACTATAATAAATTTCAATTATTGATTTATTACCAATCTTTAGATATCGCCAAAATCCTAATACTAGCTTCAAACCCTTGTTTATAAACACCTGCATACTAAATTCTTCATATCTCACAAAATAAAAGTCTAAATACTATGAAACTTTTATTTATAGCTTTATAATATAATAATATATATATTTATAGAAATTTATAGACAAAAATTCCTCCAAAAGCTCAAGATATGGCAAAAACCATCATTATTAATAAAACAGTCTACTTATTGCCTTGGAATTCAATCTATTGTCTTTAACTTCTAATATCTCCTTCTTCAAAATTCTAAATGTAGAAATTCTTCTATATTAAATATAGATTTTAAAATCATCTCTCCAATTGCACCTCCCAATTTTGAAAAGCTCTCATACAACTCTTTGTATTCTCAAAAGAGTGACAATAGGTACAATTTATATACCTTAACTTCAAGTGCCTACTCCTCCCTCATAATGACTCCAAATCTTTCAATTCTTATACCAAAATTGTAGTATAAAAAACAAGCTTTTTAATCCTAGTCTTTGATTTTCAAATGCCTTATCTAAAGTTGCCAAAATCCTTATTCTCCTCATGGATAGCCTCTTGAAAGTCTATTGGGCATGACCATTGACCAATAGGAATGAAGAGCTTCACTCCTTGCCTTCATTCATCAATTTTTTGCCTGCATCCTTCCAAATAAGCCTCTTAGTAGTTTAGTTCTTCATCTTTGGCCCCCAATCTCCTCTCAAGGCTTCATATTAAATATTTAGGTCTTATATAATTTAAACGCCATAATCAAATTAAGTAAAAAAAATCAAAATAAAATTTCTTATATCAACTTTTTTAAATATTTTATCAACTATTCTAACATATATTAGAACTTATAAACGTATTACATATTTTGACTAGTTTTTATATATTATAAGTAATTATAATACAACAATGCTCACCTAGACTCATAATTTTAAGACACCAATTCTTACAAAATCAAATTAAAATATCTTAGCCATCTACCTATAATCTATTTAAAATACCTTCTAACAAAGAAGAAAAACAAAATAGAAGCAACTAAAGAAGAAATGCTTGTTTGAATATCATTCCAAGTAATATTTTTTTCAACTTTACTTATTATACAATACAATCCTATGTAGAAGTGACTCTAATTAACAATAATGTAAAGAAAATTTCCGTGTCAAAATGGCAAAGAATCCAAGTTTTTTTTTTATTTTTTTTTATTTTTTTTTATAAGTTTTTTTTATTTCTTTATACAAAAGTTATTTAAGAAATTATCCACTACAATAATTAATGACTAAGGTCACGTTACAAAAAAGATTCTTTACAATCAATTCAAACCAATTTGAAAAAAAATTCACCTTGTTACATCTCTAACCAACCTAGTACTTATTAATAAAGGTTTATAACTATATAATGTCTTTCTAATAAATCCAAGCTAAATATTTCAAGTAAGGCTTAGGATTTAAAACTAAAAGATTAAAGGTTCTATCTACATTCTATATCCATATCTATAAGAAAAATTGAAGACTTATCTCTTTTGCATCTCCCTTTAAGATTCTAACCTCCAATTTCCAGCTTTCATTCCTTATTTCAAAGAATATTTGTTAAATTAGAAGGAATTGAAATAAAGTAAAAAAATTAAGAGACTTATTTGGATTTTAGCTCCTCAAGTATCACTTCTTCTCTTTTTTGCTTCTTATTTATCATTCTACAATCTATTTTATTTTTAATAAATAAAAAATTTAATAAAATTATTAATTATATTTAGTTTTTATTAATTAATTAAATAATTATTTATATTTAAATTTATATTTTTATATATTATTATTATTAAAAATAATTTTTTATTTTTATTTTTTATTTTTTTATTTTTTATTTTTTATATCATTTAATTTTTAATTTTTAATTATAATTTAATATAATTAAGAAAAAAACTTTAAATACAAAACTTAAAAGTATAACATAAAATCAACCATGTAAATGATAGAAATCACTAACCTCAATTGTATTCCACTAAGGCAGCAATCTCTTTCCACTCCAAAAATTGCTACAAATTTAATTTTGATTCAATAGCATTGAATTTTTCACTACTAAAAACTTGACTTCAAGGTACTTATGTTTAAAAATTTCTACTATTAAATAATCACCACGCACTAAAAAATGCCTTTTCAAACATGGAGTACATGAAACTACTAAGGCAATGGATCTCTTTCTAATCTAAAACTTACTATAAATTCAAATCAACTCCAATTTAAATAAATAATAGCTTTTTGAAGAGCTAACATTAAGATAAGCAACCTTAAAAAGTTTCAATTTAAAAGATACAACACATAAAAATTAATTGATGAAAACTTGAGAATAATTAATATTCAATTCAACAATGAAATCCTTGACTATCTTATAAAGTGAAAATTTGAAGTTCTTTATTAATACCAATAAAGAAAAGATATAAAATACTTATTAATGATCAAGACCTACTTAAATTTTTTACTCAATAAAACCAAGCAAGATCAATTACAACAAGTAACTTCACACTTCACATACACCATTAGAAGTACCAACTTCTAGCAAACATATCAAAATATGAGGATAAATTTCATCCTTCAATTCAAATTATAAGATTTTCTCAATTAAGAATTATTTATAATTAGTGGTATGAAGTGAAGGAAGCAAATAGCAAGAATAAAAGAAGAACAAATATAAAACAAGTGAAATAAATGAAATCAAGTAATTATATAAACTATTTAATATATTTTTATTTAATAAAAAATAAAAATAAAATATAAAATATATTTTTTTAAATAGATAATTTTATTATCTTTCTAATGATATAAAAAATATATAGATCTAAATTATTATAAATAAGTTATGAAAGTTTAAACATAAGAAATAAATAATTAAAAAAATAAATAAAAATATTTTACCTCAAGAATAACTTGCTTATAGATCAAGGGTTTGAGCCCCACCAAGGCTCACATGTAGTATATATGGTATTCTAAAGAGGCCTCAAGCTCTTAGTCTTATACTCCTACCTATATCTAAGGTGCCACAACCCATATGGGACTTGTGCACCTCCCTTCCTACAAGGACTACACTAGCTATTAGTCCTTTTATTTTCTACTAGTAAAACTGATATTTTTGCATTTTTGACTTCACTATGGTATTGAAAAACATCCAATTAGCCTAAGAACCTTACATTGCCTTCAAATCTTGCTCCACTTTTTCATAATGGCTCCCAAGGTGGTAAAACTCAATTTTACCAAAATTTTGAAATCTTCTCTAAAAATTTCTAAAAACTTCTAAATAAAATTTAAAAAATCCTATAATATTTTTTAATACTAAATTAATATATTTAAGACTAAATTTTTCTATCTTGATGATTTTTTATAATATTAAAATCAATTTAAATCCATTAAAAATCCTATTTTTTATATAATTAATTAAAAAGATATGAGATTCTTTTTTATGCTTCTTCTAACTATTAATTAATCATTGATAAGATTTGTATAAGTAATGCATGTACATAAGAGGTCAATGTAGACATTGATTTCAATAATTAACCATTAATATTTAATGGTAAGTAAAAATACTAAATCAACTAAAATAATTATCTCCCAGATTTATTGTGATTATATTTCTTCTCTATTAATACTATTTTCTTTCATTTAGCATCTTCTAAATACATCTTTATCTAAAAATTATAATTTTGATACTCTTAATGCATTTTTTTGTCTTAAAACAATTAGTGAGTCAATTTGATAGCTTGTAATGGTTTTGAATTGAAGAAGTGAGACTAGGTCACATTCTTTTTTAAAGACCTTGATATCTTCTTCTAAGGTGCCATCTATATCAAGTCCAAATGCATTGGCCTTGAATAGTTTTGCAATAAAAACTAGCCCTTCACCTTTTCAAATTCTTTCTATTATTTAAATCTTTCTATAAAATTAATTAATTCATTGTTATTGGAATTAGAATTAAGAAGTTTTTGTAGCCATTAGATGAAAATTCTATCATCCTTTGAAAAGTATAAGCTTGATTCTATGTATTTAACTTCTTGTTTTACAAGTTAAATCTTTAGAATATGATGCTTTTCACTACTCCAATTGACTAATGCATTAGAAGATCTCAATCAAGGATAATTTAATAGTAAGTAGAAAGAATCTTAGTTGTATGCATTCAAATAATATGGAAGATAAAAACATATTTTTTGGCCTAATATATGTCTTATAATTTTTAATTTGGCCTAAACAAATGGTTGGGCTGATTGATTATAAGGGATGAGGGATTAATCACACTTAACGCTAATTTTTCTATTATTTAGAATGACATGATATTTTAACTACTTCTTCCATCTACTAAGATGTTAGGAAAGATTATATTCATAATAGAGGCTTCAACCTCCATTGCTTGTACTTCTATTGGATTTCTATTAACTTGTATCCTAGTCAATATTTTTATCTTAAGTTTTCGTCAACTTTGGATTGTTATCCTAGACTTAAGCATTCTTTTAGTGGTTGGTGACAACTCTAATACTTGTACTAGAGTGATATTTGTATTTAACTTACTTAAATTTGCCTATAAGTCATATAATCCTAAGATAAGTTTTAACATAGTCTTTGATGGTTGTATCTTTTTAAATTCTAAGATCTAAGGACCTTCTTAATTCTTACTTATTGGCTTAATTTTTACTTCATCTTTAATATCTTTCAATTAGAACAATAATTCTTCTATTATGAATTTAAATTCTAAAGGATCTTGTATTATTTTTTTGATAGCTTTAATGGTTTTTTTAATTATCTTTTTTAAATCTAAAAAGCACAAGGAACTTTTTGTGGTGGTTTCTTCTTCATCCAAAATAAGTGGTATAGTAGCTATTCTAGATCTACTCATAATTATTAAAGCTAACTTTATAAGAGATTTTTATATCTTAGATTATAGTTTCTTATAGAATATTAAATTTATTTTGGAATATACAAATTATTTATCTACCAAAGGGCAAAAAATTTAATTTTCTACCATCTTTCCATTGTTTTAGCCTATTAATCTAACATCTTAAAAACCTTGATAGCTTAGTGGTTGACCTTAAAGGTTGAGCCTTAGTTTAAGTTTTGATTTTGATTTAAAAAAACTTAATAAGAATTGGTTTAAAGTCCACAAGATGGATTGTTATTATGTCTATGGTTATTGTAATCATAGTACAAGTTAGGTGGCTCCAATGTACTCTCAAGTGGAGATTGTTTGACACTTCTATAATTTTCATAGGCTTATTGCACATAATTTCCAAGAAGTGGTTGAAATGAGATTATTCAATCTATTTTTTTATAAATGTCTATGGGATGGTTGCCTCTATAATTACTATATTCTATTCAATTTTCTATCCAACATTCACTAGGTAGATGATGTCTTTTGCAAAAGGCATGGGCTTCCAAACTTTCTAAGATTTGAAATAGCTAGGTGTAAAAGCAAGAAGAAATGCCTTGAGCCTTTCATCCTTAGAGTGAATGGAAATAAAAGAAGAGATGGATTTGTCTTTCTTTTTTCACAATTTTTTGTATTTTTTTTTATGACTTTTACTTATTTTAATGTAGCCTTGACTTCTATTAAGGTTAAGGGGCATCTATCAAAGATATTTCTAAAGATTAAATTTTTGCAAGATCTTTAGATGAAAAATTGCTTGTAGATATCATCATTGAATATGTCTTTAACAAACTTGAAACAAATTAGTTTAAAACAACAGATGTAAGATGATATGTCCTATTTTAACCTTACATCAATGCGGTTGACGCTTGTAATGCCACACTTTGGCCTACTTCAGATCTAAATCAATTTAAGAAGTCTCTTTAGAATCTTTTATACATATTGAAAGTCCTTTCTAAATGATTTCTATACCATTTATATATAAGATAGTTCGTAATATTCAAAATTGGTAATTAAGTAATTTATTAAGATTTTGATGTATTATTTTATATGATGGGATAGATCTTTTATTTTGATCCTATAGAATTTTGAAAGATTTAGAAATATACTAGTTGCTTCTAATCCTTTTGGTATAATAATAGGAAATTTCTTTTATCTAATCAAGGAATTGATGGTAGATTCTACTATATTAATATGGTTAAAACTACTAATTTTTAAAAAAAATTGTTTGTCCGTGAATGGATCAAATTCCAAAGTGATAAGTGAAGCCTAAACCTTGCTTTTAAAGATGGTTCTAGGATTAATTCTAATTTGCTTGAAAAGATAGATAAATCTAGATTATTATTAATTGACTCTATAGGCTAAATTGATATCTCATAATTATCTTCTTCAATATTAGATCCTATTGACAAGATAAGTTTTCACCTATTTAATTGATTGAAGAAATCCATTCTTTTTTGTAGTTGATGTATTGATAAGTTGTAACCAATCTATATTGTGCAATGGTAGTATTAACCCTAATCTATTTCATTGCATTAGAAGTTTAATGTAGATTATTCTATCATTATAATTCTAATTATTCCATTGATCTTAGACATATTGTTTCAATCAATTAATTTAATTTTAATTTTAATTTAAAATAATACTTATCTTAATTTATAAACCACTTAAAGAATTAAATCCTCTAATCAAGTCCATAGAGTGAAGTCTTTTTATCATTCCATCTTGCTAATAAAAAACTTCTTCTTTGTGTAGATGATATTAAAGAAGTATTTACTATGATCCTAAAGCTTTCACCTTCACTTGAAGTCTTATAGAAAGAAGAGAAAGTCCTCATTACTTAGCAAGCAAAAAAAAATCTAAGAATTTTGAAGTAATAAAGTAGCTATCAATAAAAGAGATCTTATAATATTTTTTTAAGAATCAAAATTGAGAATTAATCTATCAAATCTATTCAAATTCTTATAATAACAATAAAATTCAAAAAAATTATAAAATTATAAGCTCTAATATTTCTTGAAAATGCTTCATAACAAGAAGAAAAGGATTCTAATCTTAACTCTAGATTAGTTACTCTTATACAGTACCTTATAGTACTATAAGAGGCCTTTTAAACATCTTAAGCTTCTTTTACCACTCAATCTACAAAGTTAATCCATCAAAGATCAAACTCAACAAGAAAATATAATACAAGTATTCTAAAATATCTCTTTTAGATGTTAAATATACACCACACTCAAAATATATTCAACCATAAATAAATACAAATCTAAATATAGATTTAAAAATTAAGAGATCCAAAATTCTAACATTAACAATAACAAGATGATCTACTCTTTACAATAAGAAGGACTTTAAAAAACTTCAAAAATATAAGCAAATATATATGGATCCATAATCTTTTAAAGAAATAAGAAGTAAGAAATCTCAATATTTAATATTAGTAAGGTTTTACACAAAAAGAAGTGTGGAATAAGATGACTCTTACTTTAAACATCTTTTACTTATAAGAAGATTATATCTAATATAGATGAACTTCATCTATAATCATCTTTATTCTACTTTGCTTCATTCAGCCAAATCTTAAATTCCTCTTAATCTAATAACCATCTAAAATCTTAGTTGCTACGTTAATAACTTATCCTAAATCTTTGTTTTGTTTTGTTTTGTTTTATTTTTTTTTTTACTATTAGTAACTTATTAAAATTTAATTCTAAGTGGTAGTAATTTAATAAAGATTTTTTGATCTTTAATAATAATATAAATCTATAGAGTTAGAAATACATCACACCATGTAGTTAGAACATTTCTTTATAAGTCCAATGTCTCTTTGTTATTTTTTATGGTATTAACAACTCCCATCTTTCAATAATCTATCTTTTCTCATAAATCATCTTATTGCCTCATCTTTATCTATAGATTTCATTTGCAATTGACTTCCTTCAATTAATTGACTACTTAATAATTTCTACTTTTTAATATAAATTTCAAATTCTTTTAATAATTAAGGTTGTATTATAAAATTTCACTTCAATCATTATAATTAATATTTTATTTCTTTCCAATTGTCAATCTCTTGATTTTCTTTATAATACATATTTAACAAATTAATCATTTGATTTTATAATTCTTTGTCAAACATTAGTCCTCCGTAGGCTTTATTCTAATTGATTTTCTTATTTACTATAATTATTTCTTAAATATGATCTGTTTATCTTCATGTATCTTGCTACTAAGACCACATATTTTTCAAATTTTATTATCATATTTTAGATATTCTAATAGTACACTCATAATTTTTATCTCCACAATCAATTATTAACTAATAATCTCACTCATTTAATCATCCTATATGTAATTTTATTTTATCACACAAAGTTATTTGTTCCAAATCTATGGCTTTGTACTCCAAGATTCTTAGAAAATTACTTGCTCATTACAAATTCCAATAATATTAAATTCATCAAAGAAAATAATATTGATTTATTAAAAAAATAAAATAGTAAGCAAACCATCCACTAATCCAATATATATCAAATTCTAAAACTCTTAAAAATACAATTTGAAAAAAATTCAAAAATCTCAACTAGCCTTTATATTTCAATAGACAATTTCAAACAGGCAATTATCAACTTTCTATTGGCCAATTTTCATATTGGTATATATATAATTAATTGACTATTTGCCTCTATTTATATTATCAAAATAAACCTTATGAAGAAATTATCAACTTTTAACTAATAATTATAACAATTAAAAAATTAAGATTATATAAAAAGACCACAACTTTTGAATCCTTCTAATAACTTCAAATTCCTATACTTATAAAAATCTAATACTTCTAATACAACCAGATTCTTTAATACATTCAACAATTCTTTTAAAGCCTCATATTCTCTTGAGTGTAGCTTCTTTAAATAAGTCAAGATTTCAATTTGTTCCGACAACTTCTTCATATTCTTACACTTAAAAAAACACTATTCTTCTAAAACAACAAGATTTTTCAATCCCCTTGAAAACTCCTCTAAAGCCTCACATTTCCACATGTTTAGCTTCTTCAAACATGTCAAGCTTCCAAACCCTTCCGGCAACATCAATTTCCTACATTGAAAAAAATCCAATTCATTTAATACAACAAGATTCTCCAATCCACTTAGAAACTCTTCTAAAGCTTCACATTCCCACATCTATAACTAATTCAAACATGTCAAGCTTCCAAACCCTTCCAACAACTTCTTCAATTTTCTACATTAAAAAAAAATACAATCCTTCCAATGTAACAAGATTCTCCAATCCACTTGCAAACTCCTATAAAGCCTCACATTCCTACATGATTAGCTTCTTCAAACTTGTCAAGCTTCCAAACCCTTCTGGTAACTTCTTCAATTTCTTACATTCAAAAAAATACAATTCTTCTAATACAACAAGATTCTCCAATCCACTTAGAAACTCCTCTAAAGCCTCACATTTCCACATGTTTAGCTTCTTCAAACATGTCAAGCTTCCAAATCCTTCTGGCAACATCTTCAATTTTCTACATCTAAAAAAATTGAATTTTTGGAATGCAATAAGATTCTCCAATCTACTTAGTAACTCCTCTAAAGTCTCATATTCCTACATGATTAGCTTCTTCAAACTTGTCAAGCTTCCAAATCCTTCTGGCAACTTCTTCAATTTCCTACATATAGAAAAATCCAATTCCTCTAATGCAATAAGATTCTCCAATCTACTTAGTAACTCCTCTAAAGCCTCATATTCCTATATGTTTAGCTTCTTCAAACATGTCAGGCTTCCAAATCCTTCTAGCAACATCTTCAATTTCCTACATCCAAAAAAATTCAATTTTTCCAATGCAACAAGATTCTCCAATCTACTTAGAAACTCCTCTAAAGCCTCACATTTCAACATGTTTAGCTTCTTCAAACATGTCAAGCTTCCAAATCCTTTTGGCAACTTCTTCAATTTTTTATATTTAGAAAAATCCAATTCTTTCAATACCACAAGATTCTCCAATCTACTTGGAAACTCTTCTAAAGCCTCATATTTCTACATGTTTAGCTTCTTTAAACATGTCAAGCTTCCAAACCCTTCTGGCAACTTCTTCAATTTCCTACATTTAGAAAAATTTAATTTTTTCAATGTAATAAGATTCTCCAATCTACTTAAAAACTCCTCTGAAGCCTTACATTTCTACATGTTTAGCTTCTTCAA
The DNA here is from genome assembly GCA_036785485.1 of Physcomitrellopsis africana. NCBI lineage: Eukaryota > Viridiplantae > Streptophyta > Bryopsida > Funariales > Funariaceae > Physcomitrellopsis > Physcomitrellopsis africana. The sequence goes on from JAWRVF010000579.1 coordinate 198,880, forward strand.
ACATGTCAAGCTTCTAAATCCTTCCAGCAACTTCTTCAATTTTCTACATTTAAAAAAATTCAATTCTTCTAATGCAATAAGATTCTCTAATTTACTTAAAAACTCTTCTAAAGCCTCATATTTCCACATATTTAGCTTCTTCAAATATGTTAAGCTTCCAAATCCTTTTGGCAACATCTTCAATTTCCTACATTTAGAAAAATTTAATTCTTTCAATACAACAAGATTCTCCAATCCACTTGGAAATTCTTCAAAAGTCTCACATTCCCACATGTTTAGCTTCTTTAAACATGTCAAGCTTCCAAACCCTTCTGGCAACTTCTTCAATTTCTTATATTTAAAAAAATCCAATTCTTCTAATACAAGAAGATTCTCTAATCTACTTAGAAACTCTTCTAAAGCCTCACATTTTCACATGTTTAGTTTCTTCAAATATGACATGCTTCCAAATCCTTCTGGCAATTTCTTCAATTTCTTACATTTAGAAAAATCCAATTCTTCTAATGTAATAAGATTCTCCAATCCACTTAAAAACTCCTCTAAAGCCTCACATTCCTACATGTTTAGCTTCTTTAAACATGTCAAGCTTCCAAACCCTTCTGTCAACTTCTTCAATTTCCTACATTCAAAAAAATTCAATTCTTCCAATGCACATAGATTCCCTAATCCACTTGGAAACTCCTTTAAAGCCTTACATTCAAATACAATCAGCTTCTTTAAATATGTGAAGCTTTCAAATCCATTTGATATCATTTTCAAGCTAGTACACTTGATGATTATTAATTCTTTCAAGGCATTGAGATTTGTCCATCCTTTAGGAAGATCTTCTAATTGTGGACAATTCTCAAGGTAAAGAATAACCAAGAAAGTCATACAATATAAGTTTATTGTCAATTATTTCAAGTTTGTATAATTCTTCATATGTAGATCTGTTAATGATAATGCTTTGAATGAATCAATAGGAAAAGATTTAAGAAATCTAGAATTATCAAGGTGAAGTACACGTATCTTGGAAAGAGCCTTACATTGCAAAATATTCCAAAATCTATCAATATTGTTTGTTAGGATTTCAACTATATAATCTTCATTTAAAAAGTGCATAATTAAACATCAAAGTTCCAAAGCTTGTTCCACAAGAATTGAAATAAGATTAAAATCCTTGTAATAGTGAAAAATCAACAAACAAAGGTATTTGTAGTTTATAAAATTCACTTTTGAATTTATTTGGTACCCTAATTCTTGTTTCAATTTTATAAAAGATAGGCCTTGGATATCTTTTGAACCCTGTATACACAAATATAAATTTGATATTAAATCATTTATTTTTAATACAAAAATTATCAATATATAAATTCATACATATGAAAAGTTTAAGATTTAGCAAGTAAATAGTGCAACATTTATTTTTTGATTACAATCATTGAATGTAGCCAAGCACAAATCTCGATCTCGAGATCCTCTAAACTCTATCTTCACAAGCATATGGCCCATATCGTGCAGTTGATCATGCATGTATAAATCTCCATCATCATCCACTACAAATAATGATTTGTCTTTAAGACTATCAAGGCTTTGTTTAGGAATACTAACATCATCATTCAAAATGCGTAATAGTTCTCCTTCTGATATCATTCCAGGATAAGAATCTTTGCAAAAAAATAAGCAACATCTAAAAACATATTTTTTTCATTATCATTAAGGTCATCAAAGCTGATTCTTAATGTCTTCTAAATTTTTTCATCTCCACTTCCATCATCTCTTCCTTGCAATAATTTGTACAAAGTTTGCTTCCATATTTTCAATCGTTGCTTTCCACGCAAATATGTGCCTATCACTTTTAAATTCAATGGGAGTCCACTACAAGCATTAACAATCTCTTTAGCCACATCTTCCAAATATGATAAACAAGGTTTATTGGTTGTAAAGGCATGCATAGAAAACAACTTCATAGATTGAATGTCATCAAGGGTTTTCATATCCACTTTACCATGCTTTGATACATGTTGTTCCAAGGACCTCAACTACCCATAGGATGGCAAAATATTGCAAAAAGAAGAAACATTGCCATATACTATTACACAAATTAATATTGAGGCTTGTCCACCAAAATTTTGGATCTAACAAAATACCAATCCATAGTGTATATTCTTTATCCTTGAGGTCTCCACCTTCCAAAGGATATTGAAGCATGGCCTTCTTCAACATTGTCAACTTTCTATAAATCTCAAGAAATGTTGGCTTCTTTAATGGATCCAAAATCCAACAATTGTTTATTAATGATTTCAATTCTTGTAAACAAAAACTTGACAAATCAAGCAATCTTCCGCTCTCTATTTCTTTTTAATAATCACAATAACAATATATATTTCTAAAAGGATTTTTTTCCAAAATAATCTCACAATATATCATGCCAAAACTAAACACATCAACTTTAAAAGCATCCACCTTTGGCAAGGGCTCTCCAATTATATTTTTTGTTATACATTCAGGTGCCATATATCCAAAGATACCTATAATTTCTGAAGTGCATACTTGTAATGTGTTCTTCACTTCAACCTTTGAAATATCAAAATCAAGCAACTTCATATGTACAAATGCCATATCAACTACCTCTGTGACATTCATTACATGGACAATATCATTATCAGGCTTTAAATCACGATGTGCTACCTTCATATCATGCATGTAACACATTCCTCTTGCAATTTGTAGCATAATGTCCATTGCAATTTCTTTTGGAAGTAAATCGTTATGATTCAAAAAATTTGTTAAGATCATCTCTCCTTGTTTCATGACAATTTCAAACTTCTTTCCATCTTTTGCAAAACCACAACAAAGAAGTTTGATGATGTTTGGATGATTTAATCCATCCAAAATACTAGCTTCTTTAAATATAGTTTTTTTAAAATCTTCAATTTTATCAGGAATAGAAATGACTTTTGTTGCACTCTTCAAACCCATCTGTTTTGTTTTATATACTAGTGATCGCAATGATTTTCTACTTAAAAGATCAAGAGGACTTCCTAAGTCAACAAAAAGATTTTCATTAGGAAAAACAATGATATCAAATCCACCCTCTTCAACCTTTTGAACACTTCTTATTCATCTCATAAGATAATGTGCAAGTTCAACATCTGTACTTGAAGATGTTGGTTGTTGAATGACACCTTCAAGTCTCTCATGCAATGCCACTAGATCTTGCTTCACTTCATTAAAACATGTTGGAAAGAATGATGTACGCTTTTTAAGCTCAATAATCTCTTTGTTTTGATTAGGACAATAACATTGAGAGATGCCACATATGGTATCAAAACAACAATCCAAGTCTAACAAAAGCTCTCTAAAGTCTTCTTTATTATTAATTTGCATCATTGCAACCTTCTGCCAATCTCCCTTGCAACACTCTTCAATTAATATTGCTGCTTTGTAAACAATTAGAAACAAATCTTTTTTTGCTTCATCAAATACATTTATACTAGAACCAACTATAATGCTCTCAATTGTCTTAAGACCCTCTAACAAATTTTTCAACAAGTTCTCACATTGTCTTTCATTCATCACCCCTTGTCTTAATAATGTTGTAGCCTTTGACATAATATCCTTTGATAGTTGTAAATAATCCATCATTTTTATAATACTATTGTAACCTTTGATGCCTCAATTCAAGATTGCATTAATAAGATGTTTGGAAAAAGGCAAGATTGCACAATAATTCCTATAATATCCACAAAACTTCTTAATACCACTACCCTACTTTAATATTATACCATATCCATTTCTAAAAAATATTCTTAGTAAAAATAACTAATTAAACAATTGAACAATTTTATTAACATAATGATATTCTAAATACATTAATAACAACACACTAGTAATCCATGTCCTTACCAAAGCACTCACAACACAATAAAAACTTATAAGTCTACCAAATTTATTGACTCTCAATCAACAATACAACACACTACTTCCAAATATTAATAACACAATATCAAAGTAGACAATTACAATGCTAATAAATGTTCATTGACTCATACTTCACGAGTTTGGAAGAACTATTCCAATACAAATTCTAACAATAATTCCAATACCTTTAAATAAACTCTTAATTGAAGCTTTCAATAAACATGTATTCTTTTCAATTCTCTAAAATGTCTTAAGTTGTTAGAATTGTAGACATATTGTTCATAATCAAGAATCATAAGATGTCAAAGATAAAGTGCCATCAATTATTCAACAAAAAGATATAATTTCCATACAAATTAGTAGCTAATATATTGATCTTTTACTTTACTTTATACTCTATATCAATATCTAGAAGTCTTATACATGTATCATCAAACAAAAAATTTCATGCCAATTTAATAATCTAAAGACCTACCAACATAATTTAAAGAAGATATAATGAAAACCAAGAAAAGACATTATTATTACTTTTGTTAATTACATCCATTTAAAATAAATAAACACTCATTTAAATATTCTACAAATCATGTACAATTTAGTAGTCACATTTAAAAACAACTCAAAAAACTGAAAAGGTCATAAAAAAAAATATCATAAAAAATATTATCTAATTTCCTTACATTGCTTAAAAGAGTATAATGCACATTAACATACTACAACAATCCGATGTCCATCAAATATACAACTACTCCAATTTCCAAGTATAAATTTGATTGATCACTACAAATTCCCAATATCAATTTGTGCAATGAAATAATATATTCTATAATAGTAATTAAGATATTATATATATAGATAAAAAGGATAAAAAGCTATCTTGTATAATGGATTATTATGGTTTTATAAATAACATGAGTAAGATTATTTGAAAAGATAAAAAATAAATAAATAAACATAGCAATAAAAATTTACCTAATGATATATTCTAATCTTAATAAGCAAAATGAAAGATGATATTCATCAAAAGCTCTTAACTTTAAAAACTAAAAGAATTACAACTAGAAATCATGCCCTATGTTCACATCCTACTTATCACAACATTGTAAACAAATCAAAACTTCATTCTTAGCATTGCAATTATCAATGTATAATAGCATGACTCAACTTTTGATCTAGAATGAATTCTATACAAAAATGAAAGATAATACTATTTAATCTAACAATATACATTGTTGGATATGGACAAGAGTTGCACCACACTATAATGAATGCAATAAAAGTTCTCTGAACTTAACAATACAAAGCACATACTCTACAAACTATATGGTACACTGTAAACGTTCTACGAACGATACAGTACACTGCATATAGATTCTGCATGATACTACATACGAACTCTGTGGGGTACGAAGTCGTCACTGAAATCCTCCATGTCTATGCACCTACCAAGAACCAACCTGGTTGACAACCTACTCGAAGCTTTGTTCAGGTCCCTCGATGCGTACAGTATAAACTTAGAATTTAAAATTTTGTCAAGCAATTCCTCACCATCATGTAAGCAACAAACGTGAAGGAAGTGATAAGAGATGATCCAGCTTCAAAGACTCACCTTGCATGGCGATGAGGATATAGTATTACCCCTGCTTCGACTACAAAACGAAGTATGATGTAATCGCCACCTTCACGGCTGTTGGCTCGCAGGTAGCATCACAGCCGTCGATCTATCAAGAGCAGAATTCGACGACTAACACCTCCAGCGCTCACCCATGATCAGCACGTTGTTCAGTGCTCTCTGCAACAGATAACCACAAGCATTGGCCTAGAGACTGAGGCTCATGCACCACAACAGCTCCAACTTCCAGAGTATCGCCTCAAAAACTCCACCAATTACTTCGCATCCAAGAACATAAGCACACCTCAAGACAAGAGCAGCAGGAAATGTAATTGTGGTGTTTAGGAGAATGATTACTGGTTAGATCGACTCTTACGCGCTTATCAGTTTTGAGCTTACACTGGAGATCTTATTTACTCAATTTAGGTGAGAATGTCATCATTCCCTCACGTAGTTTTTCTACGCTTGGAAGTCCATGTCGAAGTGGTCCTCTGGTCTCAGAAGGTATTTGCAAGTAGTTTCAACCTGTGAAATCAAATGGCGCCAAAATCAATTTGCACCCAAAGAACTTGAATATGAGTTCTAACTGCTTCGGACTGATCATCTCATTGACCATTTTTTGTGCGTTGGGTTTGTTGGAATTGCTGTATGTTTTATGGTGGCAAGTGTTGTTCCAAGGAATGAATATGGAGAGAAACCTAGTTCTCCACTTTCCGAGTTTTCTCTGCTGGAATATTCTCCCTTTTCAGCAAATGCTGTTGTTGTTCATCGTTGAGCCATTGATAACTGATAAATTCCAATAGAAGCGTTTCGACTCATCACTGCTTTTAAAATTTATACTTTCTATTAGTGTGATATGATTCATTATGTTGTCACTTTAAATTAAGATGTAACTGTGACCAAATTAGTTCGTTATTTCAGCTGCTTGCTAACGGTGCGATATTGTTGATCTGTATCGGATATTTTAGATTTTGTTGGTCGGTTGTACTAGCAAAGCTAATAGCTTTACGCGCAAGCTAAAGAACAATGTAGAGAGGCAGTAAGGTCCAATGCAACAAACGTGACTATGAAAGAAGCACTTTTTCGCATTCTCCCAGTGCCTTGCCTCCACCATCGCACTATAGTTGCATTTTCTCTCCCTGAATTTGTTAGAATGCTGAAAATTATTTGGATCTTCATTGCTTTCAGGATGTTTCTGTGCATGAATCTAGTGACATTCTTTGAAGAGTCCTTGAATATTCCTGCTTCTTAGCGAATTGGTTCCGTTAGGAATCGTTGTGTCTCTGAGGAGTATGAATGTTTACATGGTTGACATATATGGCAGGCATTTATGGCTTGAGTCAGTTTAGTCTGTTTGAATCCTACTGCAAATAGACACGGACCTGCATTATTTGCACTGCAGGTAGCATTAGCGGCAGCCTGTGTTGTTGTTATTGGAGCAATTATTTGCAGATATATTGTTCATCACTAAGGTTTGCTATATCTCGTGCCTTGTATTCGGAGCTCTTAATACTTCACTGTCTCCTTACGAGCTGTGCGACGCAATACCTGACTTGGATGTCAACATTTTGCTCACTCTCTGCTCCACCGGTGTTGGAATCAGGCGCTGTGGGTTGTAAAAATCTAGAGGTTGTATTTTGTAGTAACACTAATGGGTTTCTCTGAGCTGTGCCGTGTGTGTTTAGTCTTACAAACCAAAGGGATTCTTGGGCCGATCTCTGGGCTTTAATTAGAAGATTGACCAGTATAGGAGTGGGTGTAGAAAAGCTGTCCCTTAAATGTAGCATCTCTAGCTAACCACAAGTTTTACTTTGCTTCTCGTGCAAAGGGAGTTGCTGTGGACATAACCTCTCAGCCGGTGAGTGGCAGATTGATAGCTGCTTATATTTTCATCATCCTTTTTATTGGCAGAATTCAAAGCTAAGGTTTAACCCTGAAACGATGGGCATGTGCCTGTGGTGAAGAACGGTCGTCGGAACCTGTAACCGAGGGTGTCTCTATCAGTGTAATATTCAGTGTCTAAAATGCCATATACTGGTGCTAAATGAGGACTCGCGGTGGAGACTAAAACTGAGATTTAGTCTGTAATCCAAAAATCTCAGCAGATGTCTGTCAAATTTAAATGGCTTCAAATTTAGTGGCTACCACCTGTAAGGTTAGGCTTTGCAACGATTGATCCTCACGTGTTTGTGCAAGTCGTGCATAATTCCCGGAGTATCATGCTTTCAAAAGCCTTTGGGATGTGCACTTCTTTCGTAGAAAATACGACATTTGTACTAAACTGGAAGTAGTATACATTATCCTTGATCTTTCAAAACAAAAATGCAAATCAATTCAAAAAAATCCACACATACAACTCAATTTCAATTTTTCCAATAAGAAAGTCATTAATCAAACATAACTAGAATCAATACATTTGATTTAGTATGTGATTATTTTTTTTGAGAAGCTTAATTATTTATTTGTAAATTTTTACCTTAAGATATTTTATTCATATTTATAATATTCTACTTTTAAAATTTATAAATAATAACTATAAATAATAACTATAAATAATACCACAATATATCCTAAAAAAATTTAATCCTCTTTTACAAGTTTTAAAGATTCACAACAAAGACAATTTGTGTGTATATATATATATATATATATATATGTATATGTATAAATTTTTCAAATTTTGTATGCATCTTATTATAAATGTAATATTAATAAATTCAAATGATATTGATTTGAATTTTTTTTCAAATGCACTAGAAATGCTTTAGTTTTTGATTTTAAAGTTTTAAAATTAAAATATCTATTTAATTTAAGAATTAATTATTTTAAAAAATCATATAATTTTTTTTTAATAATTATTTATTTATTGAATATTTTTAGAATTTCTTTACAACTAAATTATTCATTGTAAAAACTATTATTTGAAAAATACCAAATAAACCATATAGGTTGTTTTAAACTCTAGAACATCAAAATTAAGACAAAGTTCCTTAATTAAGACATATCTTTTTTTATAAATAAAAGACTAGATAGAATATATGTAGTATCATGGCCTTAGAATGGAATCTTAGTATATAAGAAGACTATTGGAAGTAGATATTATATATAGTAGCATACCAATTAAATTATTTGAATATAGATATAAAATTTTAATTTTTAATTAAATAATTAAGTAGTCTTTTATCCAAATATAATATAATATTGATTAATTATAGAATCTTTTGATTATATTTTAGAAAAATATAAATTAAAGTTTGTGAAAATATTATTTAAGGAATCTTAGACTTTCAAACTTGTGAAACAACTTAATTATTCTTTATAGAACTTGTGTGTGAAAGAAAAGATAATATAACAAATATCTAAACTATTTAAACAAATAGAAGTAAAAGAAGTAAATAAAAACATATCAAATAAATAATATATATTTTTTGGATAGATTAAAAAACTTATTTAATAAAAAATAAATATAAAGGTACTCTCTTATATGCTATTTGGCTATTAAAAAAAATTCTAAGTTTTATATCTTAAAGATGCTATAAAAGCAACATCCTATAATTTGGATATATAAGCCACAAGCATTGTGGTTCTTAGAAAAGTTTTATAAAGTTTTTTTTATGTAGTATAAATAAAAATAAAATTAAAGCTATCTTTAATCTTATTAATGATTTTCTTTGTTTTAATCTTGATTAAAAACTTCTTAATTTTTTTATATTATTATCAAAAATATGAATCTAAACAAAATTTAAAAGATAATATATTCATGTATTATTAAAGAAAAGAGGAAGTAAAAAAGAAGAAATAGATATAAGATAGAAAAAAACTAGGATGATTAGTGCTAAATACAAAGTAGCAAGAGAGTCTTAAATCAAGATTAAAATATAAAAATTATATTGATAAGATCCTAGATGGTTTCACTCTTGTCTCTATAAATACTAGATAATAAGAAGACCTCATGGAAGCTTCATAAGGACTATAAGACATATGGCCTAAGTATTAAGTTATTGATTACTTCCAATTTTGGATTTCTAAAAGTAGATAATTATATAAAACTTATTCTTCCTTGTCATACTCATGTTGTTTTTGATCTTAATGAACTGATCTTCTTTGTCATTCTCTTATTATTCTTAATGTTAGTTATGGTTTTTTTTTTTTTTTTTTTTTTTTTTTTTTTCTCCATATTTTTGCCGTTTTTAATCTCACTCAGTTGTTCTTTTTTGTCATACTCTTGTTGTTTCTGATCTTAGTTGCTATTTTTTTTATTATTATACTTCTGCCATTTAAATCTTAATGAATTGCTATTTTTTATTGTATTCTTATTGTTCTTGATCTCAATTGTTGTTCTTCTTTTTTATACTCATGTAATTTTTAATCTTGGTTGCTATTTTTTTTTTTTTTTTTTTTTTTTTGTACTCATATTATTCTTGATTTCAATGAATTGCTCTTCTTTATTGAATTCTTTTTATTCCTAATCTTAGTGAACTACTTTTCTTTGTTGTGCTCTTATTGTTTTTAATCTTGATGAGTTACTTTTTTTTGTTGCGTTCTTATTATTTCTAATCTTGGTGAATTATTTTTCTTTGTTATGCTCTCATTGTTTCTAATCTTAGTGAGATATTCTTCTTTATCATACTCTTATTGTTCTTGATCTTGATTGCTACTCTTCTTTGCCATGTTCTTGCCATTCTTAATCTTGGTTGCTACTCTTATTTATTGTGCTCTTGTTGTTCCTAATTTCAGTGAGCTACTCTTCTTTGTTTTAATCTTGTTATTTTTTTACCTAAATTTTTGCTCTTCTTTGTTATATTCTTACAATTCTTAATCTATGTTATTTCTATTCTTTACTATATTTCTTCTATTCTTGATCTCAATGAGCTATTCTTCTTTATTATATTTTTATTATTTTTTTTATTATAATGTCATATTATAACATGTTTATGTGGCAAAAATATAAATAAGAATAATTTTTCAATTAATATTCAATCATCTTGGTTCAATACGAACTTAAAATACTTAAAAATGATTTTATAAAAATCTCTTAGATTATTTTCTTATCTTAATAGCTAATAGATAAGAGTTAATGTCACGGACACAAAATATAGACTTGAAGTCTAAACAAGAAGTTCAAGAAGAATTGGCAGGAACTAGATTAATATCACGGACACAGAATATAGACTTGAAGTCTAAATAAGAAGTTCAAGAAGAACTGGCAGGAACTGGATTAGTCAGATGAGTACAAAAATAACACCAGAGAAGTGAGCTAGAGCTCCAAGGGATGTGTTGTCGAGACTGAAGAACTCTTCAGCCTTGACTCCAATATATACTCTTATTTAGGAAGCTTCTCAAGCAGCTTCTTCCAACTAGGGAGCTTCTCAAGCAACTTCTATTAACTAGGAAGATATTAAAAGGCTCTGGAAGGTTCTAGAGAGTTCTAGGAAACTTCTAGAATATTCTAGAAGATTCTAATAAGTATGTCCTTGACACTAGGAAGATATTAGAAGGCTCTGGAAGGTTCTAGAGAGTTCTAAGAAACTTCTAGAATGTTCTAGAAGGTTCTAACAAGTATGTCCTTGACATCACCTCCTCCTCTAGCTTTGAGGTCTCTGAGAAGCCATTTGAGATGTATACTCACAAACGTAGGAAATCAAAAATTTGTCGCATAGTCTCTATAATATACTCCAACTGTCGTTCACGAGGCAAATGATTCATGGGTCCTTGTAGCCACCGATAATGACCAATACCTTCTATTTGAGACCATGCTTGAACTTCTATATCTTCATTGTGGAAACGACCTAAAAATATCGCTTCGCCACTACTTGCATGAGTTGGTTCAACTTCAAAGATAATTACAAGTGACTTGCTGCTTGGTATTCTTTGACATCTTCTTGGCTCTTCTAATTCTTCGTCTCGTAGTCGACGTCGTGAGCTATTCGGTTGAGATGGTACCACTAATACAATATCTACATTCTGACTAGCCATATCTAAATACACCTTGATATTAGATATCTTGATACTATGAAATACAACAAGTTATGTTTTGATATGACGTGGATCTCTTTTCTATTCATTTCTCTAGAGAAGGTTTCATCTTCACGCTTTGTTATTGACTAGCTTTTGATTTATTAGGATATCATCGATAGAATTCCTGTACTTTTTGTGACGCATTCGTAAGATTTTTGGCCGGTTCCCATGTTATTTCATTAACATCGTAGCTCCTCCAATGTACAAAGTACTCTAATTTATTCCATCTTTGTCGTGAATCTAGTATTCTTTCCACCTCATATTCTTCATTGTTTTCAATTTCTATACTAGGTGGCGGACATTGCACTCTTCCAAGAAAAGACAATTCCCGATAAGGCTCTAACAGAGAAACATAAAAGACAAGATGTACCTTCATAGCAGCTGGTAACTCTAAGTGGTACGCCACAGGATTGATCTGCTTCTGGATAACAAATGGTCCCAATCTCCGGTAGTCCAACTTATCACATAGCCGCTTGGTCTTGATATTCCGTCGAAGCAGCCATATTTTATCTCCAATCTTGAAATTAGATGCCTGATTCTAAAATTTATCCGCAGATTCTTTGTAAGACTCTTAGGCAATTTGCAATTGAAGCTTCAATGTGGTTTGAAGCTCCGATAGTTGCTGCACCAATCCTTCAGCTGCTCGGTTGTTATTTGCTGATGGACTCAATAGATCAAGCTTCGGATGGTACCCATAGTTGAAAAAGAATGGTGTTTTCTGAGTCGATCCATGAAGGGTGTTGTTATATGCAAACTCGGCTAGCGGTGTCATGTTGTAAATTAAAACATAGTGTGAAAGATATAAATGAATGTGTTAAAATAAAAAGATTAAGATTAGAAGAAGAGAGGATGAAAAAGAGAAAGGGTTGTGGTTATAACCACATTATCTTGAAGGTTATAATATTTATCACAAGCTCAGGGATGATAGGTAGGCCAAACTACTAATTTTCTGCTGAAATTCCCACTAGCAGTACCAAGTCATGAAGCCAAGGAATTCTACAGTGAAGTCAAGTGGATTCGAACCCACGTCAACTCCAAAGTAGCTAAGAACTTAACCACACAAGCTTCTTTGACTTGGCAGTGAAGGATGTAGTTCTTTCTCTTTTATCTCTAATCTAATCTTAATTATTTTTTTCTACTTATTAGATTTTTTTTCTATTTTATCTTAGATCTACTTTACCTTTATTCTCTTCTATTTTAGATCTAAACTTAAATGTTGTGGGCTGAAATTAGAAGAGAAGTGGGTAGAAAAAAATGATAGTAAGAAGGTAGAATAGAAATTTACCTCAAAAAGTGAGATTCCTTCAAATTAATCCAAAAGAAAGGATTGAAGAGGTGGAAAGATATGGCTGAGGTGTCTCTTTGACCAAGGGAAGAAGGAAGACCAGGCCGGGAGGACAAGAAGGGGGTCGTGAAGAAGAAGAGGAGGTTCTTTTTGGAGAGATAGGGTTTCCTTTTGATAGGCAGTAGACGTTTTTGTGTGTAGAAGAAGCTTAGAGAGGATTTTAAGTGCAATTGTTTGTAAGTTTGTAGTAGACAAGATAAGGAACATATAGAAATAATTTTCATGTCTTTTGGTTAAGTATCAAGGGAGATATGAGTCGTCAAAGTTGTAGGTGTTTAAGACTAGGGCAGTGAGGTTTACTAAATTTCGGGCCTCGGCTCTTGAGAACCATTTGGACTTTAGAGGCAAAATTTGTTGGGGTTGTGTTTCTTATTGAGTTTACTACTTTGAATCAAAATCTTAAGTCAATATGATCTTTGAGCAAAGAGTTATGAGTGAAATTGTAACCGGATGTAGGTGAAAAGAGAAATAGAGTGAAAGCAGAATTGGGGTTTGTATGGGCAGAGTGTGTGTGTGGGTTTTTTTGGGTATGAATGGAGTTAGGGAGTGAATTTGAGTATGAAATTTGATAGACGTGATCTAAGCAAGTTAAGAAAGAGATGAGAGTAAGTTTGATACTCATTTATCTTATAAAAAAAATGTTATGCTCTTTCAAAGTGATAGGGGTCTATCTCTAAGTCAGTGAAGTTTGGGGGAGCATATCTTTGTGATCAAAGTAGCATTTTGAGTAAAATTTATTGGGGTTTGTAGATATATGAGTCTATTAAGTTGTGTAAAAAACTGATTGCTATTGGAGTTATGGTTAAAGAATTATGAGGAAATTTGTAGTCGGATCCAGAGTTGGTAGAAGACAGAATTAAAGGAGGAGAGTAGAGTCTATAACTCTATTTCCAAGAGGAGTTTTGGAGCAAAAATTGGAGGATGTTTACAACATAAAGCAAGAAATAAGCCTACCAAATTTCAATACTTGGGGTTTTGATAATGAGGAGCAATGAAGGTGTGAAACAAAGGGGGTCTAGAATCAAAGGCAGCATGGAGGGGTTTCTTTGACAACATGGTTCTCTCTAACCACATAAGCTATAATCAAAGGGATTATGGGGTTTGCTTCCTTACTTCCTTAAGTACTTTGTGTTCAAATTTTGCTTCAATTGATGTGATATCCTAGGATTTATGGACAAATTTGAAGGCGGGTTTTTAAAGGCAGAATATGGGAAGATTAATAAAGTATGTTTTTATGTAAATTCTTCAGTTTTATGAACTTCATGAATCTCATCTTGCACTTAAGAAATGAGAGGCACAAAAGACCCAGTGTTTCTTAGGGCTAAGACTCTCACCACGACATTTGGTGCTTCCACTGAGAGAGCTCTAAGGCTTCAAGATTTTTAAGGCAAGATGGGGGATAATAGAACCAGTGGTAGTCAAGCTCAAGGAGGTAGTCAAAACTTTGCAGAGGAGTTCTTTAGGGCCATGCAAATATTTATGGGACAACAAGTTGCCAATGCAGCTGGACAAGGAGCTACAAAAGCTTTGAAAGCTGTTATTTCTAAGAATGAAAGATTCAATGGAAAGAACATTTCAAAGTTTTTAAGAAATTATACTTGTGAGATGGAAATCTATCAAATTTCAGAGGAGAAGATGATAGAGACATTTGACTTGGCAGTTGTACCAGAGATCAGAGATAAGGTGAAACATCTTCATCAAAATAATTTTGAGATTACTTGGGCTAAATTTGAAGAGAGGCTTCGAGATGAGTTTTTTGATGAAGATGAAGAAAGGATGTCCAAAAGGAATTTCTTTGATTGGGTGGAACAACAACCAGGTAACAATATGGGACCAAGTGAATTGTTAAGAGAATTTGAAAAGAAATTTGGACAACTCTCATTAACAGAGAAGAGGATTCTTGAAGTGAGAAAATCAGAGTTATTTCTACAAGCTGCAAATGAAGCTTTGGAGGATAGACTATTACTTCTTCTTCAAGATGGAGCAGCTGAAGGAGGTTTTAGTACCAATTGGAGACAATTGGAGGATGCAGTAAGTCTTATTGCAAAGCAACAGCGGGTAAAGGCTAGGGGATATGGAATAAAGATGGAAGCTTCAACACCACTAACTACAAGGACATCTTCAATGATACCATCAAACTCTTCAAAGGGTAAGGCTCTGGATGAGGACACTCTAGAGGAATTGGTGAAGGGATTGAAGGAGCTGAAAGTGGAGATGAGTGCTTTAAAAAGAAGTACAAAGCCAAGTATCTCTCAAACTTCTGGAGGACAGAGGGGATATGTCATGAGGTGCATTTGGTGTGATGATTCTGATCATAAACGTAGTGATTGTGAATCATATGCTGATGCCATGAAGAAAGGCATCATTACCTTCAAAGATGGAAGGATTAGAGATGCATCTACAGATTTTCCTTTGGATACTAACTTTGCCAAAGGTGGAATGAAAAAATTAATGGAAGATCGAATGATGAAGCCTAAGCCAAGAGATTTAGGTAATGCAGATTCTTATCAAATTGTGGCCTGGGAAAATAATATTGAAGCTCTATATCCTGAGAATCATGAAACTATGATTAGAGGAGCTCAGGCCATTAGAGAGAAAACAGGATGGAATGATCTAGTTGATGCAATTAGCATCAGAGCTTTTTTAGACAAGGAAAGGGAGAATGAAGACTTTCAAAATGTCTATGTGGAAGTAAAGAGAGGAAGGAATGTAGAAGATGAAGATGAAGAACCAATGAATAAGAAGCAAACACGAAAAGGTGGTGGTACAGGAGAAAGGACAAAAGAAGGCCCAACAATAAATCAACCACCACAAAATACCCTTTCATCTTCACAATCAAAGGAGGCATCAACTCCAAAGCAAAGGGTGGAAGATAACATGGAAAAGGGTAAGGACAAGAAGAAGGATATAGAAAAAGGTAAAACCAAAGGCCTTACTTATAAGCTTCAATCTGATATTGAAACTTCTATTGATTTGAAAGGAGTATTGGAAGGACGGATTTTGGATGCAAAAATTGAATTTACCTTACGGGAGGTCTTAGGAATTGCAAAGAAAGACTTCCATGAGTTGATTATTGATATTATCAAAAGAAAACGCCAAATGACAGTAGAGACAGTGATGACAAGTGCCATTGACACTTGTTTAACTAAAGAAGAGGAGGAAGAGATTGGCCAAGTGTTTTCTATTGAATGTAAGTCAAGCCTTGAAAGAATTATGATTGTGGAGGATGATAAGGTGAGTCATGGGATTGAAGAAAAAGATGTAAATGATGGTATGCCTATTGATTTAGAAGAGGAGGTTTTAGACATGTTTTCTCTTCAATTTCAAAAGAAGAAGGAGGATACCAACCACAATATGGAGAAAAAAGAAGCAAAGGTATATGCTTATGCCACTTTTGATGATGGTGATGGAAAAAAGGGTGCAAAGGTTTTAGGATTTTCTCATCCTTATTGGGCTAGAGCTACTACAGAAGCTCAGATTAAGCTTGAAAATTTGAATGAAACAATCCATGCTTTGATAGATCATGGCTCAGAGATTAATATCATGTCTAAGGCAATATATGAGAAAGAAAAATGGCCTATAGATACCAATCATGGATGGATATTGAGAGCTGCGAATAATGAAAAGGGAGGGTTGTTTGGAGCATGTCCTGCGGTGAAGACAAGGATTGGAAATGTGGAAGTAGAGCAGAATTTCTTTGTTCAATTGTCCTGCGGTGAAGACAAGGATTGGAAATGTGAAAGTCTGCAAGTAGATTAAAGTTCAGCAACAGAAACAACATACGATGACATATGCCTCATCTTCATCACACCTGAGCTGAAGTCAAAGAATGCTTTTATGGGTACTCTCTTGTCATCATTCTTAAGAGCTGGAATCATAAATGTAATGAGAAGTGTGTCGCTACCTTTTAATGTGTTATCGATTTCCATAGCAGGATAAAAGTGTTTGTACCACTGATATCCACCAATACATCTTTCAACGAGAGGAACGTCATCAGATACACATATAGTATCAAAGAGCGTATTTCCATCTGTATTGATAATATTCCAAACTAAGGTTACTTCTTTTATCACATAGAAATCCATGTCTTCTTGCAAAAAATAATACAGATAGAAAAGGGATCTTTTATCTTTTTTTATATCACTATTCTGTAGTAGACCTCATCACAGTAATCTCTTTCTATTCTTATTGTATTGTCCCTCTTAAATCCGTACCACTTACATATTGGATCTTTAGCATATATCTTTGGCAAGCTGCTGTGATATATACATTTTTCCTTCATCTCTTGCAGTTCTGAACTTGATGCAAGAGAGTGCCTTGGGACAAGTACGTTACATGTAGGATTGAACATGAGTTCCTCTTCAGTAAACATTGTCATACCATATACAGATATATCATCCTCAAATATAGAAATATCAAGAGTACCTGATGGTATTACTATTATAGTAGCAAACTCTATGATGTCCTCTTGTACAGATTTGTAATAGTCAAGTGTAAGATTCGATATATCCTTCCTTGCAAGAATGTTTGTATCTGCTCCAAAGGGACTCTTATCTACGAAGTCTCTTGCCATCAACACCACAAGATCATTCTCTTCTCCCACATATGGTCCCATCCTCTCACTGGACTCAACAGTACTACTGCCAGGTACGTATCTTCTATCCTGTATCATCTCTTTTAGGATTGAAATCATGTTACTTAGATAATATAAACCTACAATACCTAAGGATGTTCTTCTTTATTGTAGTCCTATCATAGAACTTAGAACCAGATATGTTCGGATCAGTATCAACAATATCATTAATAGCATCATTACAAAGTAAAGAGAATTGTGTATCTATTCTTTCTCCACATCTCGCTAATACAACTGCTGCAGCAACAAGAAGTGTTATATTCATATCACGAACTTCAATACCACATAGTATCCTTTCAACAGCCTTTGTCATCTCTGGACCAATGTCAAAGTGTCTTATAGAGAATGGTAACGCGTCTGATGACACTCCAGCATCCTCTTCATCATTCGATGACACACTCATACGTTCCAGTCTATAGGAATATCTAAAAGATTATTTATAGTATTAAAGTGGTTACAGCCAAAGAATCCTTTGTTTGCACTAAAGGGTGACGGATGTGCTGCTTTAAGAATTGTATTCTTTGACGTGTCGATCTCCTTGTCGAATGTGGATGCAGTTTTTCCCACAGGACGAATATGACTCCTCCTTTTGCAGAACATAGTCTTATACACGTTTTTGTAAACCGTTGCCATAGAACGTCGTGACTCCTGTTCGGTCCACTCTCAGTTGTTAATGCTGAGTTCAAAAGCAGTACACCTTGTCTGCACCATTTAGTAAGATCACCATGAAAAGGTATGTTAAAGTCTTTTACTTCATCAGATATTTCTTTGAATATATTTACTAACGAAGGAGGAACTGGATATCCCTTATTAACAGAGAAAGACAAACCATTAGCCTTGCCAATATCCTTGTATGGTTCTTGACCAAGCATCACTACTCTCACATTACTTAATGGTGTTTCGTAAAAAGCTCTTAGGACATCATTCAGCACTGGAAATATTATAATCCCATTATCCATTTCTCTTCTCAAGACAGTGACTATTTCATCTAGTTCATCTGCCATAGATATAATAAATTCTTCCCATCCAGAAGGCAATGATAAAGACATAATTAAGTAGTATGAGTTTAATGTTAAATATATGACTAAAAGAAATATTAAGGTATCAATCATCGATTGTTATAAGGACATCAATAATATTATGTTTCTCGACGGAGACTCAAAAGAAGCAGAAACCATTGTAGAAGAATGTACGGAAAGCTGTCCTAAATGTAAAAGCAAGAAGGCAATATCTATTAATGTTCAAGAGAGATCAGCTGATGAAAGAATAACTTCAATGTTTGAATGATCCGAATGCTATAAAAACTTTTTTTTACACCTTACTATTGTCTGAGTTGTCTCTTCCATAACAGAACTGTACAATATCTGTACCATCTCTTACAGTACCATCATATTGGGTTATTACATCTTGCATGGACTTTGAGATACGCCTTTGTATGTATCCAGCATCAGAAGTGTTCACACCAGTATTAACTAGCCCTTCTCTACCTCCTTGACAATGGAAAAAGTACTCAATAGGATCAAGTCCTTGTGAATATGAACTGTTAACAAATCCTTGTCCTTGCAGTGAATTATCGTATGGGCTACACCATGCTAGAGCTCTATCACCTGATAACATCCTTGCTGGTCTCTTCCCTCTTATCCATTGTTGACCTACTAATGAAGATATCTGTCCTAGATTAACAAAGCTTCCTTTAGACCCACTCTCTACCATTGCAAGGAGTGGATTATCATTGTCGATGGATTCTACTACTGCTCGCTGACTTATATTCCTGATGTTATTTAGAATCACATCTATATTCTTGTTATCTACATCTACTGTAGGTACAGCAATAGAGTCAACTTTGCTAATACAATCATCGTATCTTATGCTTAATCCTTCTTCAAGGAGCTAGCGATCAACAATCCTCTGTAACGATCTTAGAAGCATTAGAGCGTTATCTCTACCTTTGTTCACATATACGTTTTTTATTATATTTCTTATTGTACTAGATGTAAGCGATTTGATTACCAGACTACCATCACTGCTTACTGGTTGAATTATCATGAGTATGAGATCTCTTGAAGTACATATGTTGATAACGTCAAGATAAACGTGTGACAACATAATACAATCATGAAGTGTTGATCGCCTTAGCATTTTATTCATCTTATACATCATAAATGTTCATGTAACCGTATCTTGTATTGCACACACAATGGGCATAGAGTTCTGAG
Source organism: Physcomitrellopsis africana (assembly GCA_036785485.1). Taxonomy (NCBI): domain Eukaryota; kingdom Viridiplantae; phylum Streptophyta; class Bryopsida; order Funariales; family Funariaceae; genus Physcomitrellopsis; species Physcomitrellopsis africana. The sequence goes on from JAWRVF010000579.1 coordinate 218,607, forward strand.
GTGATAGGATGCACTTATCGATAGCAAGGAGAATATCACACTCTGCTTTGGATGAATATGATGATGCACAGAATATGTTCATTTCATCTCCGTCAAAGTCTGCATTGAATGCTGGACAGACAGATGGATTGATTCTTATCGTATAAGAATCGGGCATCATCCTTGCTCTAAATGCCATAAGAGACATCCTCTGGAGAGATGGTTGTCTGTTAAGTAATACATAGTCTCCATCTTTCTGCACCTTAAGATTACTACAGAAGGACAAAAGAATGCCTACTTCATCAACATCTATATTGGGATCAGGAGTTATCACAGCTCTTGCGCAATGCTTATTTCTCTTGCCAAGAATGTACTTTCTAAAGGTACCTTCCTTTCCAGATATTCTGTTTATTAGAGATTCTTCATTGTTCTCAAAGGAGTCTTTTCCTATTATTGTACAATACTCTTTATATACAACAGAAGTATTACCATTATTCCTCAATATCGAACTGTACAATCTTGCTAGACTATCTTCAAGACCCGAAGAAAGTCTGATACAATTAGGAACAACAGGTATACAATCCATTACAAAATCTCTAGGACTTGACAAGTCATAGCCCATGAGGCTTATATGATCATCTGATAGGGCACTAAACATACTCTTTACGATAGCAGCTGGTATAATGTAACCTGGTTCCTTCTTATCAACAAGACACATTCTCTTCGGATCAAATGTATATACTCTTGCATGATCCTTACAGTTAGAACACACCTTTCTTCTTTTAATCTTTTCTATAGAGTTAAATGTTCTGCACCTAGGACATATCATCTCTGCAACTCTTATTATATCCTTCACACATAATGGATTAAATATTGGTTCTTTAAGTTGTATAAATCCCATATGTCCTGGACAACACTTTGGATCAGAACATACAGAACAATATACTAAAGGTCATGTTCCCAAGGCAGGAGAACCTATATCATTCTTACTGCTAATCTGTATTGATGATATACGAGCGAGTTCATCTGAAGAGTAAAACGAGAACGACACAGTTCTAAGCTGACTAGCCATAGTGAAATTGATGAATAGTAGCTAGCATCGTACTGTACAAAAAATCAAAAAGAAAAGTTGTACGTATATAATTGAAGATAGACATGTATGGTGCTTGTGCTCGTACTTGTGCTGATACCCTGAATATATAAGAGACAAACGATGGATCTATCAAGGTTTATAGAAAGCATTGGAATGGACGCTGGTATCGTTAAATTGTACGACACTATGATGCTAGACATCGTAGACCTAATCAAGAACGTAACAATAGATAACTGTAAGGTCTTCAGCAACGTATGCGTATCTTCTAATTAGAAGAGATACCAAGAGTGTATCAATACTCTGAGTACATATGAATGTAGTATCATAGTAGACGACAAAGTAGTGCTTATCATTCCTATTCCTATTGGTTGCTGTTATAAACCTTTGGAAGATGCATCAGCCATAAAAGGATCATTCGTTATAGAGGGAAGAAGGAAAGTCCTTATGTGCCAAGAGAGAAACTACACTTTCAAATACCTAGCACGAAAAGAAAAATGCAAATTACAACTATCAAAGTGCCACTGCGAGATCTATATGGTCAATGGAGTACTAAAGGTTTCTCTGTCACACAACAATCTTGTCAATGTGTTTGTTGTAATGAAAACCCTTCGAAAGTCTATTACTAGCGCAAAGTGAGAAATATTGTCATGGACGGATCATCCAAAGGAGGTATCAGGACTCCTTCTAGAATCACAACTAAATACTACTATATTTGATGACAACACTACATATTCAACAGAAAGAATCTTGGCATGTCTTGATGATGACAGGAAGGTGAAGATGTTATCGTTGATGATATGTAGGTTTGTAGAGACTATACTATCAATCAGACAAGAAGATGATAGGGACTGCTTGAGCTTCAAATGTGTATATACTCCAGCAGATATTGTACGGAAGTACATAGAGAAGAAGATTAGCAAGCTTAATCAACAAAAGATAAGAAGTAACAGTAAGCAGAAAGCAGTTGTAGTAAGTGCACTGAACCGGATATCAAAGGATATCCAAAGTAATTTTAAGATGGGTATATGGGAAGGCTATAGCCAAGGTGACAACAAAAGAACTATATCTCAAGCACTATCAGTGAAGTCTACTCTTGATTCACTGTCCCATATTAAGAGAGTTGAAATTAGCTCAAAGGAAAGAGCAAGTGCCATGATGAGACAAATACATCCAACTCAGCTCGGATATATATGTCCCTGTGAAACACCAGAGGGTCCTGATGTAGGCGTTGTTAAATACTTATCATCAACATGTATGATAACACATTACGTCAGCCCAGATGATGTTCTAAACCATCTTGGTATACTTCCTCAAGGGAATGATGCTTTGTTTATCAATGGACTATTTGTTGCAAGAACGTCAAAAGATAGTATACTTAGAAGCATGAAGGTGTACAAAAGAAAGGCAGGAGCATGTGTGTTTGTGTCTGTATACTACTCATCAGATAAGGAAATACATATCCAGACAACTAGAGGTCGATACAGTAGGCCCCTACTAGTCTGTGCCAATGAAAGTATGCCAACGTGCAGTGATATGACGTTTGATAGTATGTGCAAAATTGGTATGTTAGAGATGATAGATGCAACAGAACAGATGGAGTGCTTCATTGCTACAACAGACAATGGTGTTTATAATCAACATACACATGTTGAGCTACATCCATCGTTCATGTTTGGACTATCTGCATCTATGATTCCATATGCTAACTTTAACCAATCATCCAGGATAGTATTCCAATCAGCTATGAGTAAGCAAGCTATGCCTCTTGCTCCTTACGTAATGACAAACATGATATCGGACTCAAAGGTATTAACATATGCCCAGAAGCCAATATGTACAACGACCATATCAAACACAATCAAAGAATACAATGGAGTAAATGTTGTGATTGCCGTACTATCGTACTCTGGATACAATCAAGAAGACTCCTTGTTGTTCAACAGATCATCAATAGACAGAGGATTATTCTCAAGTATTAAATATGAAGTTGTAGAGATTGTTGAAAATAAGTTCATGAATGAAACTCTTGTGTACATTCCAGACGGAGATATCTTACGTGACGATGATGGCATAGTACTAGTAGGTCAACAAGTAAAAGATGGTGATACCATTGCTGCTAAGCTTATAATAACAGAAAAGAAGCAAAGCATAGAAAAGATAGTACTAAAGAATTTTGCATCAGGAAGAGTTGACAAAGTAACCAAGCATACAACTATTGAAAGAAACAAAATAGTTAGAGTAAGGATACTATCATACAAGTCTCCTATTGTAGGGGATAAGTTTACATCGCGACATTCACAAAAGGGCGTAATAGGAGCTGTTCTATCGGAAGAAGACTTACCATTTACTGCGAACGGGATAGTACCTAACCTTATAATCAATCCTCATGCAATACCTAGCAAGATGACTATGGGTCATCTACTAGAGATGGTAATGGATAAGATCTACATATCAGATTCAAACAACGTTAGAGACCCAATTCTTCCTTCAAAGCCGAGGTCTAGAGAGAGCAGCTGCATAGATGCAACAGCATTTAACAGAGCTTATAGAAGCTTTGAGGCTGACATAGCCAAGTTCTCTAAGGAGAAGATGTACTGTGGCACCACAGGATTACCTATACAAGCAAGAGTTGCGACTGGTATATGTTACTATCATGCTCTCAGGCATCAAGCCAGAGACAAAGCTCACTCTATATCAAAAAGGTGTTATACAAAGTCTTACGAAACAACCAGTTAAAGGACGATCAAGAAAGGGAGGACTAAGATTTGGAGAGATGGAAAAGGATTGTCTTATAGCACATGGAGCAGCATCGATGATTCTCGAGAAGCTAAGGAACACTTCTGATATATGTGAGATGTGGATATGTCATGATTGTAGTACAATATGCCTCAGTGAATCAGCGGACATCAAGAGCAAAGAAGGCAGTAGAAACATTGTTTTACCCTAGTTTTAGTTACTAGCCAAGAGTTTATCTATGGCTAACACTGCGAGGTCTTTAAAGTATACTTAGCGGGGGCATTCAGTAAAAAAAGTTTTATATAACGCTCCTATATTGATATAGAGATGTCGACAACACTGCTCCTACCTTTGGATTCATCACCGTTATTATACTATCGAGCATGCTTGTATTGGTTCTAATTAATTTCGTATCAGCAAATTTAGCTAGTTCTACTATTGTCCTCCATTATTAGATGTTTTGCTTTTAGACAATGGCTTAATTCTTTCAATCATTCCAGATATGTTTATAGGTGTTATCTTACCTCTGTTTGTCATGAAGTCTGCAAGTAGATTAATGTGCTTGTCATCAAAGCGTATATCTCCTTTGAGGACCTTTGATAATTCTCTTACTAATACGTTTCTTGCAGCTTCTATTCCCAGACAGTTGAAGGTGTCCGCAGCTGAATCAGAAATAGTAGGTCTAGTATCTATAGAGCCAAGTCCCAATATACCCATTAGGTTAGAACCTTTCGTCTTTACTTCATTATTGTTGATGATTGCATGATCTATATCCTTGATACCACAGATCTGTATAGGAAATATTACAGACTTGACTAGGCCATACACGTACATCTCTATATCCCTATTCTTTGTTGCACGCTGTACTGATATATCTATAATGTGCTCAAACTCTGGAGAGATAAGTACTTGTATGATATTATTTCCACACATTGACTTAACAATTCTATCTCTTATCATCTTTAGGCTTATCTTATAAGCCTTCATCTTATTACCATCAACAATCATCCTGAACACGACACCTTCATTATAGCTAGTAGGAGCTACGTAGAGATTGTGTTTCTCCGCTATTGAGTACCACCAAGAGTCTAAGTTATGCTCAATATAATACGATAACATCATATCAGGAACAATAAGGTATACAAAGTCTGAGGGGCTTACATCTTCTGTAACGCGTATAGTTGATGTTGATTGCTTAAACGAGCAATTCAAAATAGATTCTAGTCTGGGTATTTCCTCGAATATCTCCACAGCTGTAGTACCAGCACTGTGGAATGAACTAAAAGCTATTTGAGTGGTTGGTTGTCCAATAGACTGCGACGCTATGATACCCACGCCTTCTCCAGGACATATTTGAGACTGAAAATGTCTTGTTATAAAGGCTTGCTTCTCATCATCTTTGAGTTTCTGCAACTGACAATAAGACTGTCTTGTACATGCTTCTTTAACATATGACAGTAGGGGGGCGTGTACTATTAATTCCTTGTTAGACATATTGATTATTATACTAGTTTATCTGTTCTCAAGATTATTTCAACACAGACATAGACAATAAAAATATGGATTCGTTTGATGTAACCAAGCTAAAGAGCGTCCTTGAGGATGTTGGTGTTCTAACTCAGTTGGGTATTGTGTCAAAACTTCATTTCAAATCTAGTGGAGCAAGTACCAGATCTTGAAGCTCACATTGACATTATAAACAATGTAGCATCAAATACCTTTCAATTTGCTGATGTCTCCATTGTAATAGGGCCTACTTCCAGACCCTCTAGAAACGATACAGAGACGTGTCAAAAGGTACTCCAAAGTGGAGCCAACAAGGGTAGAAAATGTTCTCTTCCAAGAACTACAAACTCTGAGTTTTGTAAGAGACATTTGAACATGATGATGAAGTCTGAAGGACTCTCTAGTGATACTAAGCAGAAGCAGATAAGTAGCTTCCGCGATGTCATTGGTGCAAAGAGACAGCAAAGGAGATCACCAATAGAGATGAAGCTAAGATCTCTCGAGGGCATGGAAGATGTATATGTCGATTTAAACACCAAACTTATATTTGCTGAGATTGACAACAAAATGATGGCCATTGGACACCTATATGATAATGAGATGACACTTTTGTAGAAAAAAGATATCAAAACTTGTGACCTTAATGGATGGGAATATAAACTAAATCTAGAATAAAAAAAAGTTTTTTTATACACTTTTCGTTACTAAAAGAGATGCTAGCTTTTGTATTTGACCTTGTGTTATAAAGCTTCCCTTATTTTTGTTATACAACTCCTGTATTTGTCTTTCTAAAAAGAGGTTCTCAAGTGCAGAATCAAGTGTTATTTGTTTTCCATTCTTCTCCAAATTGTTCGATATGTACATCCTAAGTAACTTTGATGCAGATAATAATGATGATTGGTTATCTTTGATTTTGATACCTGTGACATCTGCACCTTGTCGTTTGAGTATACTTAAAAGTTTCATAAAGGAATCTGTAACATCTCTAGGAACGTCAAAAGGATTAACTTTTTCTTGTTGTTTTTTTAGTATTCTTCCATTAAGGAATTTATCTAGAGGCTTAGTAATAAGAGCTTCAAAGTCTGCACTGCTAATATTGTTAATATTGTTGTCACTCTTTAGCTCCTTAAGAAGGTCAACTGCTACAAGCATATTTCTGTTAACTGTTCGGGATACAACATACTTAATCTTTTCTTTGGAAAGAACTTTCTCAAGAGTATAAGTAAACACTTCTGATGTATCTATCTCTTCAACTTTCTGTGATGAATACTTGTAAGGTTTTTGTACATATAGAGGAAACACCTTCTTAGGTGCTCTGTTCAACAGCATAGGTGTTAATGTTAATGTTTTGCGCCTGTTATCCATATTGGTAAGTGTTTATAACAAAGTAGATGATATCTCTTTGTAGACACAATAAAAAATCAGTGATACTAACAAATAGAAAAGAGTTTGTTACATTATAGCTAGATTGGTATTTTATTAAATTCGTTTTTCTCTTATCATTGTCAGAGATTCATACATACAAGACAGTAAACGCTCATTAGAAGACATAAACTTATCTCTATCAAGTCTATTTCTTGTTTCCAATTTGAATCCTATATCAACAAACTGTTTAACCAACTTATCCACATCCACTAAGTTTTCTGTTTGATTTATTACAATGGTATCAGGGATATGTATACATATTTTACTATCACTCTCTAGTCTAATAGAATATGCTTTACATGTATACTCTTTTATTTTTCTTGTTTTGAAGAATTCTGTAACGTACTTCTTAGACATAATAGTACATAGGAATACACATCTGTGCTTGTCAGAGAGTGTCCTTTGAACAACTTTGATAAACTTTTCAATGTCGACAAGAGTAATACAAAAGAAACACGATAATGTTGTTATGTATCTTTCTAATCCCTTTAAGTGTTCCACCTTCGTTTGTATTACTCTTACCTTCTTGTTGGCACCAAGCCTTCTCTTGAGCTCTTTGATATTAGTATGAGAAGGATCTACATAGGTGATACTCTTATAATGATTCCACTTTGTATAGTCTCCTCCTAGTCCCGATCCAATGTCTAATAGGTGACCAGATCCCTTTCTTAAAAGTTCTTTTTTGACATCATTATGGTACGATCTCATCATGGACACTGTCAGTCCTTTAAATATATTAAACATGTTCCTTTCATCCCTTTTTATCTTTCCAATCCTTTCTACTACTGTAATGGAGTTAGGGTATATCTTATCTCTCCTTTCTCTTAGTAATGTTACGCTTCCATCGGAGTTAATTATGAATTCTGAAACAACGTTCTCTCTTGGTTCTTTGCTGTCCTGTGACATCTTAAGTTTAGAGTATACGCTCTCCGTTTTATTGTATGCCATTAAAGTTTTTTCTTGGTACAGTAGATCAACCGTCTTTTGAGGTTTCCATCTCATAACAGGGTCAAAGTAAGATTGTGAGTGTGTGTATATTAAGCCATCATACTTACTCTCTTGAATCTGGTTCTCTAGTATCTGATGTTGTCTAGAAAATACAGAGAATGTCTTAAACATAAAGTGTCTTTTTGCAACTACTAATCTTCTCTTAGTAGAGTTGTTGATTGTCAAGCATACTTGAGGTACCATTCTTATCCTTTCCTTTAACGGTTGATTAGCAACTACTACTCTATTTAATAAGACAATGTCGAATGCATAGTATACACCATTAACGGCTTCTGTATCGAGGAGCATGAGCAAGTTACAGCCACTGACACCTGATTTGATAATTGTATCTTCTCCCTTAGTTGATATAGCATACACATTTGCCTCGTAACACGCGAGAAACGATCTTGTACCATCAAGCTTTAGAGATATAGATCCTCCTAATAAGTAGTTCCTTGCGAGGTCCTTTATGGTCATGTCGACAGGCTTTGGAAACCTGTAGCCTCGAAGATCAAGACTAGGTACGAGCTTGTTGATTAGTTTGAACAATTGTGAAGCTGCCGAAGGTCTGATACTCTCCATTGCAAGTTCTAATAGCTTAAACTCACAATTATCATCTATCACTTCAAGTTCGATTTCATAATGAGTACGTGCTTTAGATATAACCTTTGTTGAGTCAATCCAAAACTTGTTATGGCTTATTGTACGTCTTTCTTTATTTCTTTTAATCTTTAATGCCATCCCTTCCTCCTTGGAGTGTCTTCATTCAAGAGATAGCACCATCTCTGCATTAAACTTAGGGATTGCTTTTGATGATATTCTTTCCTTGATAAAGAACTCAGAGTCTATTTCTCTTACTGTAACAGTACTGCTACCTTTTACTGAATACAATGTCTCCTCTGTGGTGATAGTGTTACTGACTTTTGGGAGTTTCATGAATTCTCTTTCTGTTACATCTTTTAGCCTGATCTCGATCTCATACTGGTATCCCTCAGGAGACTTAGTGCTTAGGTCTCTTTTAGACTTTATAAACTCTATTAGAATATCCATTGCTTGTGCCTTTGCAAAGTGGAGTTAGAAGCCCTAGCAGGTATACTTATTAGCCAATTCATTTATAACAATACCATGGAAAAGTTCATCCCATCATACCCTATAGTAACAGATACCAACTTCATTGATAATCTGTGGAAGAAAAAAGAATTCTATGATACAAGAAAAATAAACAGTTCAAGATTGTATTGTCATCAAGAGTTTGTAAGGAGTTTTATGTCTCCCTAGACGCCATATAATAATCTGTTATTGTTCCACAACGTTGGATCGGGAAAGACGTTCACGTCTATAGCAGTTGCTCAATCCCATAAGCCATACAAAGAAAGAGCACTTGTGCTTGTAAGAGGTAGGATATCTGCCGATAACTTTAAAGATCAGATTCACAAGTGGCCAGATAGAGAAGTAAAAGACTACGAAATAAGAAAATACATATCTTTTGCAAACAAGCTAAAGAGATTAGGCGACAACCAAGTGATATCAAGCTTCAGTAATAGGATAATAATAATGGACGAAATTCACAATTTGAAGCATTCCATATCAGACCTCAATGCAGAAACTGTGTATGGTCAAATGTGGAGATTATCTCACCTAGTTAAGGATTGTAAGATACTGCTTTTAAGTGCAACCCCCATGATAGATAAAGCCGAAGAGATATTATCCATACTTAATTTAATACTTGATATCAATCACCAATTCGATACATCGGTCTTTCCTACTGAAGATAACTTCAAAAGAAGTATAATGGATAGAATATCATATTTAAATAGCAACCAACACATGGCAAAGGTCATAGAGGAAGGAATAACTTTAGAAGGTTGTTCAATCAAGGTCGTTCCATCTTATATAAGAGGGTACCAACTTGAAGCATACAAAAAGATAGATGTTAATAATCTTGATGACAGTGTGTACAGAAACTCTATATATTGCTCTCTAATGACATTCTGGGATGGAACATATGGTGCTAAAGCCTTTGCAAAGATCGTAAGAGTTAAGCATGATAATAAGATAAAGTATACACTCAGTGAAGAAGTTACACAACATCTAACAAGAAATAACTTATGTCTATACTCTTGTAAGTACTCAAAGATGCTAAGCATAATAGAGAGCAATAAAGATATGCTGGCATTTGTGTTCTGTGAAGAAGTCAAAGGAACTGGACTAATTATGATGAGCTGCATATTTGAACTTTTTGGATACCAGCTATACGATGGCGAGAATCTCGATGAGATTGATAAGGGTCTACGGTACACGTTGTACACAGGAGATACTATTGCTTGTTCCAATCTAGAGAAGAGATTAGATGGATTTAGATCTCCAAAGAACAAATATGGAGAATATGTTAAGGTATTGCTTAATAGCAGAATCAGTGGAGAGAGTGTGAGTTTGGCTAATGTAAGACAAGTTCACATTGTCACTCCTCATTGGAACAAGTCAACAATAGTACAAGCAATTGGAAGAGCAGTAAGGAGTCAATCACATAATCTTCTAAAGATAGAAGAAAGGTCAATACATGTCTATAGACATATAGCTCTTGCAAGTAGGAGTGATAAGTGTGTGCCATCTGTAAGCATAGACATGTATAAGTATTTAATCTCAGAGGAGAAATCAAAGCGCATAGAAGATGTAGAGAATGTTGTAAGAAGTTGTTGTGTTGATTATTACTTAAATGTTGATACTACAACAATAAGAAGCTAACTTGGTGACGATATATCAACATATCTCTTATGGTACTGTGATGATATAGAGGCCTCTATACGAGGCACCGTTACAAAATCAACAGAGTCTCTTTCAATAGACACTATAAGTATATTATTAGATATTAAGAAGAGTGTAGTAAAGGCTTTAATTGGAAAAGGTATTGCTCTTGACGATGGAACGTGCATAAAAGAGGTAAGAGGAACAATACACTTGGTCCGTGCTATTATGTCCAATCGAGATACACACTTATCAAGCTTTAAACAAAGTACCAACACGAATGTTAACTACTTTATAAAGGTGCTATACAAAAATAAAAGAGATCTTATATACATCGTATCGTCAATGACAATGTTGCAAAAGATACACTTACTCAAATCAGCAATATTAAGTGGCAACAAGGTTATTAGTCTATTCTTTGAGAATTCTTTTGATTATATTAATAATAGGTATTATCACATACTATCTTACAGAACATCAAAGGACAATTATTCACATGCCCTATCTTCTGAGTCTTTCAAAGTATATATGAAGACAAGAGTACTAGATGGTACTTGGAAAGCAGTAAGCGCAGAAGATGAACTTGACATAATACGAAAGATAATATCAAAGTCAAAACGTTCTAGAGATATAATAGAGACAAGACATAAGATATATGCAATATTCTCCAATGGAGATAACAGATTTAGGATACGTAATTCCTTATCTGAGAACAAAGAGAGATCGCTCAAGGACCTAAGAAGCATTAATAGAGGTAGATGTATAGATTCACATAATGGATCGATGATGATGGATATATTGTTGTACCTACTCTCACATGAAACTAAGCAAACAAATATTACGGATCTTATAGGACATACATTCTCTGATTTCTCAAGTGAAGAAAATATCATAAGTGCAAAAATAATATGTGTTATAAAAACCTTTACAAGTTCAAAGTACGATAGTATGCTACCACTTCCTTACAATATAAGACAGAAACTATATAGGTGGATGCTTACTAGAACAAAGAGGGAGCTTGCAGATGTCATGATTAAGATTCTATTGGAGAGTGATATGTACGTGGTCAACTGATAAATAATACTACTTTGTAGTTCACATTACCAATATCAACCAGTCATGGCCTCAAAAAGAAGAGTTATATATGATCTGAATCCTTTGAACATAGTGTTCACACCTGTAACAGATATGTTTCAAGCTTCTGGATCAAAAGGGAAACCTGTAGTTCCATCTACTGGGAAAAGAGTTGGTATATCGTATAAAGCAAAGAATGGAACAGAGTATCCTCTGATACTAGCACCAAAAGGATGTATGTTTTATTCATTTGGAATACAGAATGATTCTTTTTCAGGTTCTAGTAACAAAGGAAGCAAGAGCATGTGCATTAGTATGGGCATAGAAGACAATAAAGATACTAATGAGAATGCATTCTGTGCTAATGTGCATGCAATATACGATCGCTGTAAAGAGTATATCATGAAGCACTCAAAGGAAGTCGGCATCAAAGTATCGAAGGATACAATAGATGATATGTTTAAGCACCCATTAAAGGAGTTTACAAAAGATGGTACCACAACAATGAGAATGTATGCAAAGCTTATTATAAGTAACAAAGACTCAAAGGTATGGACTACCTTCTATAATACCAAACAAGAGAAGATAGATCCTAAGCCTCTGGAAGGAGTTCACTGTCGCATATATCCTGCCTTACTATTCGACTCTTTGTACTTCTGGTCTGGCAGTAGAGCTTCTCTACAATGTAAGCTTTCAGAAGCTGTAGTAGAAATAGTAGACAGGGCTACTCCATCACTTGATATGAGTCTGCTAAAGATAAAAGATGAGAAGGAAGATATATAAAAAAAAATTTCTGATTCTTTTTTGATTTTTGTTAATATATAATTAGACTTACATTTACTTATATAAGATATTTTTTAGTGTACTGTTAATTATTATCATGGAAAATGCTGTGTCTGTTCGTCATAATCAATCTGATTATTACAATGAATGGAAAGGTACCATAGATGAATATCGTAGACTTACAAGTGCTGATTTTGCTTACCATCCTCTGTTTGATCCAAGAGAATATCATCATCTCATTACCCATAGTGGAGTTAGTGATGATGAGATCAAGAACGACTAGGACCTTAGTGATGATGACATGAAGACAATCTCTGGTGCAGCATCCAATGTACCCGTTTCATGTGCTGAAATAAAGCAGGTCAGTCATTCAAATGCAGTTGCTAATTATGCTGTACTTACAGTATATCTGGTGTCATTTAGTATTGCATCTAATATAGTAATAATAAACGTAACAACATATACAGTTGAAGACTTTGATTCTTTTGGATGGGCACATAGTAATAAACAAAGAGATGAGCATACAAGAGCTTATATGCAGGAACATCAAGAAATTACAAAGGAAAGAAACAGAGAGGGCTTTGAAAAGATTTACAAACAAAAAAGCATTATGAATCTTGTTATTGCATCATATAAAGTGTGATCACAACAATATGGTTATACAGTATAGTTAGTATATAGCCCAATAAATATAAAAAAATAAAATCACCCATATACTATTTGATATGATTCTAATTTTTTTTACATTAAATTGTACACCTCAGGAACAGTTATATCACTATAATGGGCTTAAGAGCTGTTTGTATACTTCATCGTCCTCCTTTGTGGTAATTTTACTGGACGAATCATGAGAGAGTGTGTCTGCTAATACAAATGCATATTCAATCCTTAGAGCACCCATTTTTTCATCTAGATCAGGGGCAAGTGTTGACTTTATCTTGCTGATGAGCTTATGACTAGTATTATGTACATAAGCATAGCAAAAGCTGAAAAGCTTAGACTTGGGTGAAAATTTTA